>JAUTDX010006659.1:0-19852 GCA_030844895.1 Ambrosia x helenae | reverse complement strand
TGATCGGTATAAATAACACATTTAGTACCGTATAAATAATGCCTCCACATTTTAAGTGCAAAAAATTACTGCACCAAGCTCCAAATCATGAGTGGTGTAATTTTTCTCATGCACCTTAAGTTGACGAGACGCATAGGCAAATTACCTTGTCTTTTTGCATCAAGACACACCAAGTCCTTGGTCAGATGCATCACAGTACATTGCGAAATCATCAGTCCCATCGGGGTAGGGACAAAATAGGTGCACTGCACAACTTCTGCTTCAATAGCTCAAAAGATGCATTTTTGTTCTCTCCCCATTCAAACTTCCAGTCATTATGGGTTAACATAGTTAAAGGTTGAGCTATTCGAAAAAAAAATTCAATGAATCTCCTATAATAGCCTGCCAAACCCAAAAATTGACGTTATTTCTGTTGGGGTTTTAGGAATTTCCCACTTCTTAATTGCTTCGATCTTCATTGGGTCAACTTGAATCCCTTTTGCATTAACAACATGACCAAAGAATTGTACTTCATACTTCCAAATTCACATTTAGAGAATTTGGTATACAACTTCTCTTCTTGAGTAGCTCTAAAATTAATCTCAAATATTGTTCATGATCTTCCTTACTTCGTAATAGATTAAAATATCATCTATAAATACTATCACGAATTTATCTAAATAAGGTTTACAAACCCTATTCATCAGATCATGAACACAGCAGGTGAATTGTTAGACCAAATGGCATCACTAGAAATTCGTAATGATCGTACGAGTCCTGCATGCAGTTCTGGGCACGTCTTCTTCTTGTACCCTTAGCTGATGATATCCTGAACTCAAGTCAATCTTAGAGAAATAACTGGAACCTTGAAGTTGATCGAATAAATCATCAATTCTAGGAAGTGGGTATCGGTTCTTAATTGTTATTTTGTTTAATTCTCGATAATCGATACACATCCTGAATGTTCCATCTTTCTTCTTAACAAAAAAGACCGGCGCTCCCCAAGGTGTAACACTTGGTCTGATAAATCCCTTATCTAGGAGTTCTTGCAACTGATTCATTGGTTCTTGCATTTCTGATGGTGCTAACCGAAATGGCGACTTAGCAATAGGTGCTGCTCTTGGTACTAACTCGATTTTGAATTCAACTTGTCGTGGTGGAGGTAATCCAGGGAGATCTTCAGGGAACACTTCGGGATCTTCACATGCTATAGGAACATCTTCCAACTTTCTCTTGTCGGGTTCCATGTTAACAATATGTGCCAAGAATGCACCACACTTTTTCCTTATACACTTTTGAGCCTTTATATAGGAGATAAGCTTCATTGTCCTCTTTGGCTTTTCCCGTATATGTAAAGCATTTTTCGCGTAGGTAAAGGGATTCTAACCATTCTTTCTCCACAGATAATCTCGGCTTCGATTTTCCCCAACCAAACCATTCCATAACTACATCAAAACCTCCTAATTCTACAGGCATCAAATCTATCTAAAGTTGTGACCATCCAGATTTAATGTACACCCTAGAATTATCTCATTAGCTTCTATTGTTTACCATTTGCTAATTCCACCGTATACGCGTTTCTCAGCTTATTCGACTTTAGTTCAATTAATGGTTAAAGGTAGTTGAGATAAAGCTATTACTCGCACCCGTATCAAACAATATGGAAGCATAATGATTATTAATAAGGAACGTACCCGTCACAACATCGGGCTCTTGACGTGCTTCTTCAGTTTTGATCACAAATGCCTTTCCACATGCTTGATTGGTCATCACAGGCTGCTTTCTTTTTAGATTATGGCATGCGTTTCTCCCCAAAACAGTAAAACACAAAAAGGGGAAAGTACACGGAATACCAGTCTCTATTATATCCGACAGAGATAGTCGTTTCACATCCAGATTTTGGCAAACATTACAAAAGGCATTGGGGACGCGATTAGATATGAGTACATCATATCATCCTCAAACAGATGGCTAGAGTGAAAGAACCATCCAAACTTTAGAAGACATGTTAAGAGCATGTGTGATTGATTTTGGTGGTAATGGGTACCCATTTACCATTAGTTGAGTTTTCTTATAACAATAGTTATCATTCGAGCATTAGGCGACACCTTTCAAAGCATTGTACGGGCGCAAGTGCAGATCACCGCTATGTTGGTATGAGATTGGTGATAGCCAATTAACTGATCCTGAGATCATTCGGGAAACAACAGAAAAGATTTCCAGGATTAAAGATAAATGGAAAGCTGCAAGGGATCGACAAAAGAGCTATGCAGATAAAAGACGTAAGCCGCTAGAATTTCAAATCGGAGACAAAGTATTGTTAAAAGTATCGCCTTGGAAGGGAATTGTCCGATTTGGAAAGAGAGGCAAACTAAACCCTAGATACATTAGTCCATTTAAAATAGTAAAAAGAATTGGCTCTGTGGCGTACAAATTGCAACTACCTCCAAATTGAGTGACATACATGACACATTTCATGTGTCGAAATCTAAAGAAGTGTTTAGCAGATGAATCATTGATTATACCACTCGATAATGTTAAAATTGATGACAAGCTACATTTTATTGAAGAACCTGTCGAGATCATGGATAGGCTTCTCAAAAAGCTTAAACGTGGACGAATCCCGGTAGTTAAGGTAAGATGGAACTACAGGAGAAGACCTGAATTCACTTGGGAACGAGAGGGATCAAATGAAGATGAAATACCCTCACTTGTTTAAAACAAAAACCGACAAATGCGAACCTAAGATTAATTTCGCAGACGAAATTCCTTAACGTGAGGAGACTGTGACAACCATGACTTGCAAGGTCTGATCCCTAAACCAACTTGTGATGCATTATCTAGGACTTTCATTTGGGTTAAGATCATTTATTTAGGGGGATACATCATATTAGACAACTCATCTTATTAAAATGTCAATTTTGACCATAAATGTTATATATTATAGGGCCTATACTAGTTGTTTTAAAGCAAAGCATGATTTTGACTATATTAGTAGTACTTTTGGTGTAGTCATTTTTGCAATGGGAAATTCTCTTGTAAAACTTTATAAGCTCTACAATCATGGGAATATCAAAAATCAAGCCATAAGTTTACGTACTCGTCAACCTAATTTCACAAGTAAATTTTCATCACTTAGTTAATAAGTTTGTTTAACCACGTGTTTACCCACTTCTAAAACAAGATTTAATACAATAAAAATTTTTTACTACAAATTTTTATACACGTCTTACCTCACTTGTTAGTCATTTAGTTAGACAAACTAATTATGGCATACACTTATCCTAATTAAGTCTAATTATCTAGCATTAGTATTAATAAGACTACATGTTGTTGTTGGGTGTCTAATCCAGCAAATAAATAAATAATAAACCTACTAGTATAAGTGAAAGTAAGGTTCGTGTCCTCAGGGATACAGATCAACTGATTATACCAAAAACGTTTTTCGCACAAAATACGACTATAAAAAAAAGGGGGGGGGGGTTGGTATAGTTTAAATTAATGAAAATAAAACTAAAATTAGTAAGACGAATGACTAAAAAAAACGTTAATTAAATTGTAAGATAAATTCAGATATTTAAAGCTAATTCCAACACTAAGGCAATTTCTTAATTTGACCCGGACTTATGATCATTAACAATTACGGTGCAATGACCCTTTAATTAAACGGTTTGTATCAATACTAGACGTCACGCCGTTCGGACATCCACTCTATCTAAAGTCTAACCAAACGCCGTTCGTTGATTAGAGCCAACCCGCTACTCCAAGCTCACGCCGTTCGGATCTTAGCGTGCGGGTTGCAATGATAGAAGTATCGATTATAACCAAACACTCACGCCGTTCGGAGTGCTTAATTATATTGTTTAATTCTATAACAAATTTAAATTCATAGACAAACCTAAACCGTTATTTGTTCCTTTTATCAAATATATAAAACCGGTTAAAGTGTTATAAATTGATGAACTCTATTAGAATGATTAACAAAGTGGCCAATTTTATCAACCAACTAATATTTTACCTAAAGGTATAAAATCAAGAATCAACCAAACAAACCATTCAAGAATTGGATCTCATAGAGTTTCACATAAGTCTACGAATCATAATTAAGAAAACATACCAAAGTGCCGGAATTAAAAAGGTTCTAGCCGGACATGGCGGCTAGTTCAATCCAAACAACTATAATAGAAAACATAAAAAAAAAAAATAAAGCTTACGAAAAAAAATAAAGAAACTACTAATTGTTTTTAATGCTCCAAGAAACAAATGGCAAAGTGTTGTTGCTTCCCCTTCTTCGATGCCCTGCAGCCTTCGAGATGTGTATTATTTTTTCCAGCCAACCAAAGATATGTCTTTATCTCCAAGATGAATCATATATTTGGTATCATAATCTCTCCAAAAATATAAGCAGCTTTCCCATTATCTCTCACCAAAAACTCAAAATTAGTTAAAATCCTTTTAAATCATATTTTCAATTCAGCCCCTCTAGTTATGTCCATTCCATTTGCCGACTAAACTTCTTTTGAAAAACGCCAAGTCCAAGTAAGTCGCGAACTCGCCTCATCACTGCTCTTGTTAATCCTCCACACCTACAAAATCAACCAAAACAGGCCAAAGTAGATTCCATTCCACCGAAACATGCATTTAACGAAATTGATGCAATATGTACAACCTAAATGCATAAAAACGCTCAAACTAGCTATTAAAAAGAGTATAAAATATGTCTAAAAATGCAACTAACAAATCTCCCCAAGCTTAAACCTTTCCTTGTCCTCAAGGAAGTCAAGACTAAAGTTAAATCGAGGAGCGAACACGAAAACAAATAAAACACAAATGCATGCTTTGAAATGATTTTTTTTTCTTTTTGTCCCTTGGCAAAACTTCATGCTAAACACATCCAACACATTCCCAAGACATAGACGACTAACATCAAACGAAGTCGAGTATAAGCCACAAACCGTAGGAACACATTAATTCACAAGACTTACAACGATCAATAGATTTACGACCCAACAAGTCTAGATTGTGCCATTTTAAAAGCCATGGGCATACCTATTCAAGTTTCGCCTCCCTTTAAGAATCTAACCATACATAGCATGTACCCCTCACAATAATCACTCAACACTCGGTTATATATATAATTTGGAGTGATTCTCTCGAAACCGGACAATAAAAACATCGTTAACATAAGCTTGTACATTAATCAAATCTACACCTAATTGTTAAAACTTAACATAGATCAAGAGGGCTTTTTGGGGTTGGCAAGGGTTAAAGGTGGGAAAATATGGGGAAAATGGCGAAAACAAAAGAAAAGACAATCCGGTCTAATAAACAAACTTCTAAACACATAACAAAACTTAGTCTTTTCGACTCAACAATTGATTCTATTTTTTTTTCTTTCATTTTTTTCATTTTTTTTTTCATTTTTTTTCTGTTTTTTTTTTTTTTCATAAGATACTCTTTTGTCTTATTTATATACATCAACACAGTCACAATGTAAACACAAGTTAAAACCGGATGTAGTGAACGAATCATGGGTTAAATCAAAAGAAAAGGTCAAGGCTCAAAGGGGCTACTATTGGGAATATTTCAATTGGGTTAATAACAAAACAAACGAAAATAAAGATGATGAAAAAGGCTCAACAAATGGGTAATCCTAATGCCTCTGTCACTTCTATGTCAAATCTCAACCTAAGGTCTCAAAATGTATGTAATGTACAAGTTCTAAAACGATGAATCATGTCGGTACACACACATCAAACGAAACAATGAATATATATGAAAATTTAAGGCTCAAAACTCACTGAACGTATGGAATTGGGTTGCCGATACATGCCATGAATAGCTATCAACTATCCGGTCAACTACACCATCCTAAGTACCCCAAACATTTTATATTTTCTAAAAAAAATTTGACTATGTTGGGCCTACTTTATCCCGCAACTTAAAGAATTTGCGTCCTAAAGCGTGTAAGCCTACACCGACCCGCCTTCAGCTTACGTTTTACAATGAATGAGACGTGCCTTTCGTGTGCAATCAGAAAGCCTTGGGATTTTTTTCAATTTTTTTTTATATAAATATGCAGAATGACTACTAATGCATGAACTAAAAACAAACTAATGCAAAACTAATGCAAACAAAAAAATAGAAAATACCTCTCCCCAAGCTTGAATAAAGCATTGTCCTCAATGCTCGGAGACGAAGGTGGAAGGCATCTACTAAGGTGGCAAAACGGTCGCGCCATGTTTTTTTTCGTTATACGCATCTTTACGACCTGATGAATCTGCCTCAAACACATAATACACAACCATAATTCAAGAAATTCAAGACAACACAATCAATTAAAACAATAGCAATGGAACCAGCAATAATTCAACCAATGTAAGATAACACATAATATGTAACCATATGGAATTGGGGCTGCTCAAATTAGGTAAAGGAGATAAGGGCTTAAACTGCTAACATGGTTCAGACAAAGGGTTCGACCTCCCTGACCTATGCTCGTATCCCAGCAGATGAGAGGGAGCGACAGAGGGCAGCGGCGGGCGGTTAGTATGGTGGTTAGGAGGTCAGGGCTGGTGAGGAGGGCGGTGGTCAAGCAGCGGTCGGCTGTGGCGTGTGAAGGTGTGACGTGGTTGGTTGGTCAGAGAGGAAGGAGGGTGGCGGCGAGTGGTGGTTGCAGTGGTGAGGGTGGTTATGTGGTTGGACAGGGGTGGCGATTTGATAGAGAGCGAAGAGAGAGAGAGTAATAAGGACATACCTGACTAGGGCGCAGGGGCGGCGAGTAGCGGTGGCTGACAGAGAAGAAGGTGAGGAGCAGCGGCCAGTGGCGAGCGGCGGCGAAGGGTGGTTGCTGTTGGGGGGTGCTCGACGTGGTGGTGGTGGGTGGAGGTGAAGGGTTGGTGGTGTTGGAGTAGGGAGAGGGTGAAGGAGGTGATGATTGATGATGAAGGTTTTTGATTTAGGGTTTCAAAGAGGTGTTGAAGATTGGGGATAACAGATAATGCTATTATTTTCTTTTAAAAACTTCACCCGGTCAGGTAAGGGGTCGACCCGCCCGGGTCATATTTCGGCCATTTTAAGGTTTTATTCATCCCGCCCGGGTAAAGGATTGACCCGCCCGGGTAACTTTTCGTATTTTAGAAAAAATTTTTCTAAGGAATTTCAACCCGCCCGGGTCTCTTCGTGACCCGCCCGGGTCAATTTTCTGGATTTTTTAAAAATTTTTCTAAGAAACTTTAACCCGCCCGGGTCTCTTCGTGACCCGCCCGGGCTAAATTTCGGCCAAAATAAAGTTCTTCAACCCGGCCGGGTTAACTCCTGACACGCCCGGGTCAAAAAAAAAAAATTTTTTTATTTTTTTTTTATTTTTTTTTTATAAATTGCAATATAAATAAAAATAGCTAACTACGGAACCACGGGTTGCCTCCCGT
This sequence comes from Ambrosia x helenae, assembly GCA_030844895.1. Classification (NCBI taxonomy): domain Eukaryota; kingdom Viridiplantae; phylum Streptophyta; class Magnoliopsida; order Asterales; family Asteraceae; genus Ambrosia; species Ambrosia x helenae. The sequence goes on along the minus strand of JAUTDX010006659.1, from coordinate 12,443 downwards.
GCAGCGCCTTTCTTTCATGTCTTTAGGCTAGACTTAGACCGAGTTTAATCTTGGTAATGCACGCATTCCAACTCCATTGCACACTCTTCTTCGTGTTGGAATGATTCATAAAACACTTTCAAACGATGCCCGTTCACCTTAAACGTTTTCCCTGTTTGTTCACTTGTTATTTCTACTGCACCATGAGGATAAACATTAGTAACCACAAACGGTCCGACCCATCGTGACCGTAATTTGCCAGGAAATAGTTTAAGTTTAGAGGAGAACAACAATACCTTCTGGCCCACACTAAAAGTTTTCCGTGTGTTTACCTTATCATGGAAAGCTTTAGTCTTTTCTTTATAAATTCGGGAATTTTCATAAGCATCGTTTCGAATTTCTTCTAACTCTTGAATTTGTAGCTTACGATAAATTTCCCGCTTCGTCAATCTTCAAGTTGAACTGCTTCACTGCCCAATAAGCCTTGTGTTCCAGTTCAACAGGAAGATGACAAGCTTTTCCAAAGACCAGGCGAAACGGCGACATACCTATAGGTGTTTTGTAGGATGTGCGATATGCCCACAATGCATCATCCAAGCGTAAGCTCCAGTCCTTACGGTTTGGGTTAACCGTCTTCTCAAGGATCGACTTGATTTCTCTATTTGATATCTCTGCTTGACCATTCGTCTGTGGATGGTATGCTGTCGAAACTCGATGCGCAACACCATATTTCTTGAAAAGTGCTTCAATGGTTCTATTGCAGAAATGTGATCCTCTGTCGCTTATGAATGCTCTTGGTGTACCGAACCTGCTAAAAATATTAGCCTTCACAAAATCTGAAACAACTTTAGCATCGTTAGTTCTCGTGGCTTTTGCCTCCACCCATTTGGAGACATAGTCCACGGCCAAAAGAATATAAACGTTGCCAAACGACATTGGGAACGGACCCATAAAATCAATGCCCCATACGTCAAAAATTTCACACACTAAAATGGGTTGGAGGGGCATTTGATCCTTAGACCTCAAGTTACCGGTTTTCTGGCATCTTTCACAAGACTTACAAAACATGTATGAGTCAAGAAATATCGTTGGCCAAAAGAAACCGGATTCAAGTACCTTGTGTGCTGTTCGTTTTGGACCAAAATGTCCTCCACAAGCTTGTGAATGGCAAAAATCTAAAATTGAAGGTACCTCACTTTTGTCGACACACCTTCTTATGACTTGATCACCACAGATTTTCCAAAGGTATGGATCGTCCCAAACATATCGCCTTGCTTCCTTCTTGATTTTATCCTTCTGAGCACGTGAAAGATCGAAAGGAAGAGTGTGCGTCACCAAGTAATTGACGATGTCCGCATACCAAGGAGTCGTCACTTCAGCAGCGAATAACTGTTCGTCCGGAAATGAATCGTTCAAAGGCATCGGGTCCTCATTGTTGATGATCCTACTCAGATGATCCGCTACCAAGTTATGCTTCCCACTTTTATCTCTAATCTCCAAATCGAATTCTTGGAGTAAAAGCACCCACCGAATCAGTCTCGGTTTTGCATCCTTCTTTGTCATGAGATATCTCAAAGCTGCATGATCAGAATAAACAATTACTTTAGTACCTAATAAGTATTGTCTTAATTTTTCTAAAGCAAAAACAATAGCTAAGAGCTCCTTTTCTGTAGTCGAGTAATTGCTTTGAGCATGGTCAATGTCCTCGAAGCATAGTAGATCACATGTGGTACTCGATCCTTCCTTTGACCCAACACCGCTCCTATTGCATGGTTACTTGCATCGCACATGATCTCAAACGGTAAATCCCAATCAGGCGGTTGGATTATGGGAGCGGTAACTAGCAATTCTTTCAAGGTGTCAAAGGCTTTCTTGCATGCTTCGGAGAAGTTGAACTCAACGTCTTTTTGTAAAAGCTCACACATTGGTCTTGCTATCTTTGAAAAATCTTTGATAAACCTTCGGTAAAAACCTGCATGACCAAGAAAAGAACGCACCTCGCGGACAGAGTTAGGATAGGATAAAGATTTGATAATGTCTATCTTTGCCTTCTCAACTTCCAAACCTTTTGCAGAAACAACATGCCCCAGAATGAGACCTTGATCAACCATAAAATGACATTTTTCATAATTCAAAACAAGGTTGGTCTCAATGCATCTTTTCAAAATTTTTGTCAAGTTTGTTAAACATTCTTTGAAAGAGTTTCCATAAACAGTAAAATCGTCCATAAAAACTTCAATGATCTCTTCAACATATTCTGAAAAAATGCTTACCATGCACCTTTGGAATGTGGCAGGGGCATTGCAAAGCCCAAAAGGCATGCGCCTATATGCAAATGTTCCAAAGGGGCACGTAAACGTGGTTTTCTCTTGGTCTTCCGGTGCAACGGGTATTTGGTGAAAACCGGAGTACCCGTCCAAGCAACAATAATGGGTCTTTCCCGCTAACCTCTCTAACATTTGGTCAATGAATGGTAGCGGAAAATGGTCCTTGCGGGTCGAGGCATTGAGCCTTCTATAATCTATGCACACTCTCCACCCGTTTTGCACACGGGTGGGGACCAACTCACCTTGTTCATTTTCAGTTACAGTAATACCTGATTTCTTTGGCACTACCTGTACGGGGCTCACCCACTTGCTATCAGATATTGGGTAGATCATACCTACATTCAACAGCTTGAGAATCTCCTTTTTCACAACCTCCATCATAGGAGGATTTAGCCTTCTCTGTGCTTCCCTTGTTGGCTTGTAATCTTCCTCCATAAGGATCTTATGCATACAAAGTGTTGGACTCAAGCCTTTGATGTCGGCTATAGTCCATCCTATTGCTTCCTTATAGTGCTTCAAAGTCTCAACCAACTCACTTTCTTGCTCCTTTGACAACTTGTTGGATATAATCACCGGCAAAGTTTCCTTCTCCCAAGGTATGCATACTTTAAGTGTTCGGGGAGGGCTTTCAACTCCAAGTCGGTGCCTGCACAATAGATGGAAGAAGCTTTTGGTTAGTAATTGGTAGTTGTATTTTTGGAGCTTCATACCTTGTTTTCCTTTGTGCATCCATAAAAGTCACAAGTTCCATCAGATCCTCCCCAAGCTTGAACTTTTCAGTAAGTTCTTTTGCTGCAACTTCATCAATGCTTCTGTTTAAGACTAATGCTAAAACATCATGGTTAGATAACTCAAAACAATCATCAGATAAGGGTTCAATAACATCTAACCAATTCAAAGATGAAAAATCACTTGGGTAACGCATAGCATCATAGATATTAAAATTGATAACTTCCCCATCAAATTTCATTGATAGGGTACCACTATAAACATCAATTTTTGTTTTAGCAGTTTTCAAAAATGGTCTCCCTAACAAAATGGAACTTGAACTTGGAGTGTCATCATCCTCCATATCCAACACATAAAAATCAGCAGGAAATACCAATTCATTCACTTGAACCAAAACATCCTCTAATACACCTTTTGGGTATACTAAAGATCGGTCGGCCAACTGAATTACTACCCCGGTCCTTTTTAACGGTCCTATATTTAGTGTTTTGAAAATAGAATTTGGTAGGACGTTAATAGAGGCTCCAAGGTCGAGCATGGCTCGTGGTATGGTTAGATTCCCCAATTTGCAAGGAACCGTGAAAACACCCGGGTCCTTGCACTTTTGTGGTAATCTTTTTTGTAAAACCGCTGAAATATTTTCACCAACCTTAACAGTTTCATTACCTTTCAGCTTCTTCTTCGATGTGCAAAGCTCTTTTAAGAACTTTGCATATCGTGGAACGTGTTTAATAGCATCAAGTAAAGGAATGTTTACCTCTACCTTCCGAAAGGTCTCCATGATCTCTTGCTCTTCCCTTTGCTTTTGTGTGCTTCGCAGTCTAGAAGGGAATGGAGGAGGAGTTGTGAACTTTGCCTTCACTTCATCAGATTTGGGCGTCTCATGCTTATCATTGCCCTTTTTCTCAACAACAATTTCTTCCTCTTCCTCTTGCAATTCAGGAGCATCATAACTCTTTCCACTTCTCAAGGTGATGGCACAAGCATTGTGTTTGGGATTTGCTTCGGTTTGTGGGGGCAACTTGCCTTGAGATTCTATCTTGCTGACCGAGCTAGCGAGTTGTGCCATTTGTTGCTCCAAATTCTTGATGCTGGACCTAGTCTCCTGTTGGAATGAGTGAGTACTCGTGGCTAAATTCTTCACAATGTCTTCTAAAGATGGCCCTGAGCTTCCCGCTTGTTGTTGTGCGGGTGGTTGTTGCCTAGGCTGATAGTTTTGATGTTGTTGATTGCCTTGAGACTGGCGTTGTTGAAATGGTGTAACACCCCGAGGTGTTACGGGTCTCGTAAACGGGTCGGGTACGACCCGAACACCCGAATATTTTATTATTAAAATATATCCAAGTTCGAATCTCGCGAATTACGTTTCACTCGGTGATTTAATCTAGCCAAACACTCCATGTTTTTCTGGTAAAAACGAGTTACCAAACACCCTTTAGGCTTGTGCTATCCTTGTAGCCAAACAACCCCAAATCTATTTTGTTATATAAATACCTTCACCTTGTTCTCCTCTCTCTGTCGCTACATCATGTAAACACACACACTTTGTGTGTGAAGCTCTTTTATAGAAGCAAGGCAACACCAGTAGCCATGGCGGCTGTTGCCGCCTCCGTCGCTACCGGTCGCTGCCACCTTCTTCCGCCTATTCCCGGTAAGTTTCTCATGAACCGAACTATCCTTCTCCCTCTTCTGTTCATATTGTCGAGCTCTAACTCACAACCAATTGAAACCAATATTAAATCGATAACCTTTTCTTACCTATAGAAGTCGATATCGAACCACCATAGCTTCTGTTTGGGAACCGTTTAGTTACTATCGGGTCACCAACAATCCTCCTCTTTATCCTTTGTTGATATGGTGAACCGGTAACCATCCTCCTTGTTCTTGTGTAACCCGGTAATCTTCCCTTTTTACCTCTAATATAAACTAATCGGTCATCCTTGAGTCCTTGTTATCCTCTGTTCATAGCCTTGATTTATGTTATGGATGTTAAAGCCATGATTGTTATCAAGTTTGGTTGATTACTATGAAACAACATACCTCCTCTGTTTGTATAGTGGGATTGGTTAATCAATTGGAACCGATTGATTAGTCATTATCGGGTTCTAAACCCATCAGTAATCATCATCGTGAGTTTGTTATCACCAACGCCTTGCTTCTGTTATTTATTGTATTCGGTGGACCTTCATTACTCGACACCGATTATGTTAAGATGGTGGAGTCAACCTTGTTGTTAATCATAAGAACAGTTCATGTTCTTGTAAGCATAATAAACCTCCTTTGATGGAGTATTGATTATTCCATACAATTATTATAATCTATTATTTTAATGATTATAATTATAATTGTATAGGTACAAATACGGGAAACGGGTCCAATACCCGGTTGGATACAACTTCCGATCAATCTCCAATTAAGCTCCAATAATAGCTCGGTAAGATCCGATTACTTGATTGGATGATACGGTTCTATTAGATTAATTGGTTACAATCTCATAATCGCTACTAATATATGGATTATATGGATTACGAGGTACCATTAATCGAGGAACGGACACGAGCATTAACCGAGTCGACTCAGTGACTCGGTCAACCCGGAATAGAATCCGGTTCTATACAACGCGGAGAGGAATATTATAATTATAAAGATTATATATATAATACGATTAACGTACAAGACTTGATAATAATAATAAGAGAATAATAAACATATATAAAATATATATGTTTATATATATAAGATTCGATATATAAAACGATATACTAGACTCGGGTTAATAATAATATGCTCTGCCGAACCATCATCGGGTAAGTTTGTGTCTAGAGTTCTTTAGGTTCGTGTGCCAAGCTGTAATGGCCAGCTTTATTAGTTTACGAGTGCCAAGCTGTAATGGCCAGCTAGATGTAGGATGTCCGGGTCGTGTCTCATATAATAAATATCAATAATGAACCCCGAGTTTAGGATTATCTAATATATACCGAATCTATATGTATAAATTGTATATATGATATATATCCTAAGTATTACAATCTAACAAGTCCCACGCGTAAAACGTATCTATATATATATGACATATAATTGTAATAGGAGAGACTATAGAAGATTATAAGCAAACGGTGAGTATCGTGAACTCCCCACTTTTACTGTTTTATTAAGTGTTTTCGGGGGAATACATGTCATTTATTAAACCTGGAAATGCTTTACATAATAAAATATTATCAATAGAAATAAAAGAAGTTATAATAGAAAAGGGGACATAGAAACGACGAGGACAGTACTGGACGGTATCCGCCATTTCCTTTCTTGCACCGACTAGAGGGCAAGAACCAATCTTACCCAAGTAGAGGGTAGGAATGTCCAAGTAGAGGACCAACACCATTCTTGTCCAAGTAGAGGACGGGAATGGGTATTAATCACAATCAGAGTGGTACCATCGATAGGAATGGCACGAACTATAATCGATATGATAGAATTGGGATATAATCGAATGGATATATATAGAGTTGGTATAATAGAAATATATTTTCCCCTTCAGAATTATAACTGTAAAGCATGTTTATAAAAGAATGTTTTATATAAAAGAATTATTGATAAACGAACTGGCCATTCACTTTATAAAATACACGACCTCACCAACTTTATGTTGACAGAAACTATTTTTGGCATGTGTTCAGGTAACCCAACAGATATGATGACGTGGATCCTGGAAGACTAAAGACTGTTATTATCCGATTCCGCTGCGTAGCTCCGATCACCCGACCCGACGACCCGGCCACGTCAGCCAGGGTCGTTACAAATGGTGGCGGCCTCTGTTGATAACCCATATTGGAAGGATGTCCCCAATTTTGATTGCCTCTTGGTTGTTCATATTGTCTCAAATTCTGTCCCGAGTAACCAATTGCATTTGCATCTTCAACATCCTCTTGCAATGTAGGACACATATCCGTGGGGTGTCCAGGTTGTAGGCATATCCCACAAGCTTTTGGTTTTTGTTCAGCACCTTTCTCTTTGGTAAGTAGCATCACGGCTTTTGTCAATTCAGCGATTTGGCTTTCAAGAGGAGGAGTATTCACTTCTTTGACACCCCTTGGCGGATCAACATACCATTCTTCCTCATGTGCTGAATGCTTTGAGTCTTCAGCAATTGATGTGATTAGAGCTCTAATTTGAGTAGGAGTTTTATCAAGTAGAGCTCCTCCACTAGAGGCATTTATCAAACGCCTCTCCATCGGTGCCAATCCTTCACAGAAGTACTGAAGGAGTTGATGCTCAGATATGCCATGTTGTGGGCATCGAGCACAAAGCTTCTTGAACCTGTCCCAATAGGTGTGCAATGCTTCTCTTTTGTTCTGCTTGATCCCGATGATCTCTTTGCGGAGTATTGAAGCTTTGACTTCTGGGAAGTATTTGTCAAGGAACAGTGTTGCAAGTTCATTCCAAGTGGTTACCGACCCCGGTGGCAAGTAATATAACCATTCCTTTGCTGAATCTTGAAGAGAGAAGGGGAATGCCCTTAGTTTGATTTGGTCATCAGTAATGGTGTGTGGCTTCATACCTGAACACACAACATGAAACTCCTTGAGGAACTTATGTGGGTCTTCATTCTCTAAACCTCGGAAAACGGGTAACAGATGGATCAACCCGGATTTCAGTTCGAAGTTTTCCATTGCAGGGTAGTTGATGCAGAGTGGTTGTTGTGGGACATCACGATTCGCCCACTGTTAAGGGTTTGTTCAGCTGCCATAGTTGATTCGGGTGGGTTTGGTTCTTGATGGGTATTGGTGGGTGAGTGTGGTGGAGTAATGAGTGTTTGTGGAAGTGAGAGTGATTCGGTTTCAGGTTCAGATTCACTTGACAAGAGTACGTCTTGCCAAATGTTAGTGATCGGAGGTGAAGTGATAGAGGTTGAGGAGCTTGCTAACTTCTTTCGTTGTTTTGCTTGCTTCCTTAATCTCCTTGCAGTTTTCTCTATTTCCGGATCAACTTCAAGTGGTGTACCTGTACGAGAAGATCTTGGCATAAAACAATTAGAATTGCCGTATCCCCGGCAACGGCGCCAATTTGCTGGATTCGACACCCAACAAATTGAACAATTAGAATTGCCGTATCCCCGGCAACGGCGCCAATTTGTTGGGTGTCTAATCCAGCAAATAAATAAATAATAAACCTACTAGTATAAGTGAAAGTAAGGTTCGTGTCCTCAGGGATACAGATCAACTGATTATACCAAAAACGTTTTTCGCACAAAACACGACTATAAAAAAAGGGGGGGGGGTTGGTATAGTTTAAATTAATGAAAATAAAACTAAAATTAGTAAGACGAATGACTAAAAAAAACGTTAATTAAATTGTAAGATAAATTCAGATATTAAAGCTAATTCCAACACTAAGGCAATTTCTTAATTTGACCCGGACTTATGATCATTAACAATTACGGTGCAATGACCCTTTAATTAAACGGTTTGTATCAATACTAGACGTCACGCCGTTCGGACATCCACTCTATCTAAAGTCTAACCAAACGCCGTTCGTTGATTAGAGCCAACCCGCTACTCCAAGCTCACGCCGTTCGGATCTTAGCGTGCGGGTTGCAATGATAGAAGTATCGATTATAACCAAACACTCACGCCGTTCGGAGTGCTTAATTATATTGTTTAATTCTATAACAAATTTAAATTCATAGACAAACCTAAACCGTTATTTGTTCCTTTTATCAAATATATAAAACCGGTTAAAGTGTTTATAAATTGATGAACTCTATTAGAATGATTAACAAAGTGGCCAATTTTATCAACCAACTAATATTTTACCTAAAGGTATAAATCAAGAATCAACCAAACAAACCATTCAAGAATTGGATCTCATAAGAGTTTCACATAAGTCTACGAATCATAATTAAGAAAACATACCAAAGTGCCGGAATTAAAAAGGTTCTAGCCGGACATGGCGACTAGTTCAATCCAAACAACTATAATAGAAAACATAAAAAAAAAAAAAAAGCTTACGAAAAAAAAATAAAGAAACTACTAATTGTTTTTAATGCTCCAAGAAACAAATGGCAAAGTGTTGTTGCTTCCCCTTCTTCGATGCCCTGCAGCCTTCGAGATGTGTATTATTTTTTTCAGCCAACCAAAGATATGTCTTTATCTCCCAAGATGAATCATATATTTGGTATCATAATCTCTCCAAAATATAAGGAGCTTTCCCATTATCTTCTCACCAAAAACTCAAAATTAGTTAAAATCCTTTTAAATCATATTTTTCAATTCAGCCCCTCTAGTTATGTCCATTCCATTTGCCGACTAAACTTCTTTTGAAAAACGCCAAGTCCAAGTAAGTCGCGAACTCGCCTCATCACTGCTCTTGTTAATCCTCCACACCTACAAAATCAACCAAAACAGGCCAAAGTAGATTCCATTCCACTGAAACATGCATTTAACGAAATTGATGCAATATGTACAACCTAAATGCATAAAAACGCTCAAACTAGCTATTAAAAAGAGTATAAAATATGCCTAAAAATGCAACTAACAGTTGTGGGTAGAGGTGAGTGGAAACTCTATCGAATGATATTTTACCACATTGACGCTTACATGGCACTAGGTAGCGGCCGACGGTTGTTCGCGAGATGGTGTTGTGGGTCAAGGTGAGCGAGTTTTTTACCAAATATATTTAAATATTTACCACATTTTTTATAAAAAAACATTAAACTAAAAATAAAAGAAAAATACACTAAAATAAAAAAATGATTGCACTAAAAAACCGATTACATTGCAAGAAAATCTAAAGTGGGAGACCGAGCGTAACATTTGCCACGCCGAAACGTGGTGAAAGTTAGGGCCAACCTTGTGAATGGACTCCACGTGGGTAAAGACGAGGAGCACGTCTTCTTTTTCACCGGGGAGATCTCTCTTCACCTTTCTGTACGCGGTTTCGAAGTTTTTACACTTCGATTTCAAGTCCCCGAACTTGTGGGAGATGGAGTCAGTGGTACGGTTGGTACCCCCCGACAAGGGTACCAAACTCGGCAAGGACCTTATGCCACTGTGGTCCGCGAGCACCTGGTGATCCCCCGCCTGTTGAAGCACTGTCACCGTGCACTTGTTGGTACACGCTGACGAGTGTTAGCTCTTCCTCCTCGGTCCACTGCACCATGATGAACTTGGGTTTGAAGATTGAAGGTTTAGTGTAGGAGAATTGTGAAGAAGAAGATGAATTGTGTGTGAAGAAGAAGAAGGAGTAAAATAAATAGGTAAATAAATAGGGGAGTAATAAATTTTGGTTGTTGAAAAATTAAATTTTTTGAAATTCAAACGTTGCCAGTCAGCTAACGGACGCGAGCTGGCTAATGTACGGTCGCTCGTGTCAGAGATCACGTGGGTATGTTATCGTGGGCGCTAGCCATGTGGATAAAGTTGTGACTCGCGACAGCTTGCTCACAGGGCACAACGGACAGTATAAGCATAATTAGGTATCTACTTGACACCTCCTACTAGGTGACACCCTAGGAGTTGTGATAAGGACACATCAACCTACACTAATCCACACTAAAATTCATCCTCATCCAAACCATCATTAGGAGCCACATCATTACCCTTTGTAGCCGTCAAACCTCACCCTTATTTGATTCACTTGTTTTAACTTTCCCTATAATATCCACTCAATATAAGTGAAGTTCAAAGGTTTTAGGGGCTGTTTAGAAGATCTCCCTAACTGATTAAGGTATGCACTATGAACCATGCTTATTTAATTCATTCACCAATTACCAAGCTATCCAGATCACCAACACACACCATTTTGTGTTTTTACTTCTACAAATTTGCACACATATATAAGAGTTTTTGAAGAATTAGATGTTTAAAAATTCAAAGGCTACTATACGTAAGTTGTAATACTTTTATTTATTTTTATAATTAACCATCACTTATTATTAGTTTACATATATAACACCTACATTCATATATTATTTTTAGAACCTAATGTTTAATAACTTTGAGTCATGAGCTCTGATCCAAATAATTGGTAGTATGTTTCAGATATAATTAGAAGGATCGAAACAAATTTATAAACTTATGTAACACTAAATCCTTTGATACACCTTACCAAACTATAAACATACATGGACACACACTTAGTTGGCTTGATTCTTTGATTTCTATTGTTATACATGTTATCACCCATGATTGCAGATCGTTTGAAGCGTTAGAAGCAACTAGATTTTCAGTTTCACTTTTGTCAGAGTAAGAGGTATATATAAATTTTTATATAAGGTTATGATCATTATGCACTTTAAATCTACATGTACATAAATTTAATTTTATGCCTCTTGTACGATTATACAAAAGTTTTGAAAAAAAAATGATAGAATTTTATCAAACGTACTTCTTAACAGTATCTAAACTAATATGAAATAGAAACTTGAGTTTTATTGTTTAAATGGAAACTTGAACATATTAAATCATTTAATAAGTGTGGAAATATAAACACCAACATTGATCATATGTTTAGAATCGACTTTTGTCACCCGTAAGTGGTCTCTTAGCATTATTGTATGACAAAAAGGCATCTGAACCTTAAAAATTAGTGTGAGTTACTTTATAAATTAGGACATGATATTTTTCTTTATTGAGGGTATCGTGACCTATTGTTCAAATATAGGAGCTCGTTAGGAATTGTTCTCATCACGTGTGAACTTGTCGGATATTAAGGTGAGTCTCGTAGCCCCATTTTCCCTTAATTTTGGGGGAAAAGATGCTTCTAATTATTTTGTTAACTTTGTGATGATTATTGGATAAGATATTTGTTCACTTGCTGTCACATTGCCCCGAATTGTTTGTTGACACAACCATTAACTCAAGATTGAGCCGACGGATCGTATGGGTAGTACTACTTGGAAATCCCCCACACACAGTTGGGAAGCCCCCACTGAGACCTAAAGTCGTTTGCGGCATATAATCTGCTAGTGTTCTCTTATGTGTGTGACATGACATAAGTAGGGGGTTATTAGTTGCTCAGAGATCTAGTTCGAATAGGGAACTGGGTACTGCGTGCAGGGTTGGTTGTGGACTTATTTAATATGCATCATACTTGGTTATTTGTTGTATTTTAAACCTATAAGCTCACCGACATTTAGTTGACATTTTTTAGCATGCTTTTTAGGTACGTGATCAATGACACTTAGTGTGGTCATCATGGTTAGGTGGGAAGACGAGTGAGGAGCGTATTAAGTTTGGATCTATGTTTTTGTTTCCATAGACTATGTGTCTCCGTCTGTTGTAATAAAGTATCCAGTGTAACTATGTAGTATGGGAAGTATGTAACGTAGCAACATGATGACCCTGGATAACGGAAATTTAGGTATAAAAATATATGGCTAGTTATGATAAATCGATCAATGTTGTTTTGAAC
>JAUTDX010006658.1:0-25203 GCA_030844895.1 Ambrosia x helenae | reverse complement strand
CCGCTAAAGGACAGAATAAAGAGGTGAGTTACTTAAACTATTTTCAAAACCTGATACTTGCTCATAAAATTATTTTGATGGTGATTGATCATGTATATGCATCGAACCATAGGTGTGGCATCAGGGTGATAATTATATATTATAATGATCATTATATTTTCCCATGGGGGGACATAACACTTACAGTTTGCTGTGGAATTGGTAGACTGTGTGTGCCTACTGTGGAATTGGTAGGCCACGGGTGGGTCTACTGTGGAATTGGTAGACCATGTGTATGAATATATAATGCTTAGCCGGATTATGATTATGGTGACGTGCAAGGAGCTCATACTTGATCAATAAAATTGTTTATGGGGTGTTTTACTAATGAGTCAGTTTATGTGACTCACCAGCTGTGTGCTGACGTATTTTTATTACTCGAGCATGTATCACAAGTTGGTGGTGTAAGGAATGGGATCCTAGCTGAGAGTTGGAATACTTTAAACAGTTCATCTTATTATAGTTAAGCTTTGTTGAGCTTGGTGGTACTTGGATCGCCCTGACTTGTAATAAACACTAAAGTTATGTAATGAGATTACGTTTCCGCTTTAAGTTTGCGCCGACTGGTCACTATAAGTGCCCCAACCTGGGCTGTGTGACAGATAATTTAGTATCTTTGCTTGATTATTATGATGTTTGAATAATTGTTTGTAGCGTGTTGATTAATTTACCAATTTCTAGTCTCTAGCGTACGTTCTTGGTGTTGTTAACAATCGAGATTATTACGGGAAGGATTTGGGGTGGTTATTGATTAATTGGTCATCGGGAAACAACCTCGCGTTAATAAAATCCGAGTATTTGTTCCCTTTTATCACGACAATTGTTTTTACATGAGTTATGTCTATGTAACTCTTTCTAGTTGGAACTTTTACACAAGCGTTTAGAGAAACTGGATCAGGAAATGATCATTGCTTTTTTATAATTATAAGAAACAAAACCCATTTCGTTCAGTAATTAGTTTTCGATAAAGTTTAAATAAAAAACAACCAAAAACTCTAGATCTTTTTTTTATTTAGTAGTTTAATTTTAGTTAATTCGCAAAACTATAAGTTACACATATTCCACAAACTCCCTGTGTTCGATACCTGTTTACCACTATCTAATAGTTGTAAGTTGGATTAAATTTACGTGTACCATGACTGCACGTCGTCAATCATAATAACAAGCAAAGATACTAAATTATTTATTCTAGAAATGCAAGAAACCACACACAAGAGTTTAAGAGAAAACCTTCACCAAGAATGATCACCAAAAGTTTAGCCTAGCCATAGTTTGGTGAATCATCATAACATTCATGGAATTGTTCTTAGGAATCAAAGACATAAACCAAATGTTTAAGATTGTTCTCCAATCAATCTTCAAGCCAAAAATCGCCACAAATATTGTCTAGAAACGTTCCCAAGTCGAAAAAGCATTTGAAAAGACCAAGAAAAACCGTTCATATAGTGGGAGTTACAAAAAAACTGGGGCAGAGCCTACCGTACCTTACGGTGGCTACCGTAAGATACGAGCCACCGTAAGGTACAGTGGCCTAGATGAAACTGACGGTGGAACTCAACTGTAGAACGGTTGGTATAAATGCTCAGAAGCCACCGTACCTTACGGTGGCTACCGTAAGGTACGGTGGAACCCTTCAAAAATTGATTTTTTTCTTCTTTCCAATCCTCCTCGTTCCATCCCGTTCCGATCCGTTCCAAAGCTCGTATTTCTTCATTTTAAGCTCCATAATGCACCTGCAAACAAAGTACTCGTAGTTATCTAATTCCAAGCAATAACATGATCAAATGTGGGTTAAAATAGGCGTTTTAACAATATAAAGGGTTGTTCCTTGAACCACCCGTCATGTAGCCCTTAATTGTTGCACCGAAAAAAATAATGATATGAAAGAACTCTAGATATATAGGAGACAACAGTTATGCACTATGAGATACAAACATAACTATTTCCATATATAAATTCTATTTAGTTTAAAATTTCATATATATACTTCTAATTTCATAATATCATATTTATCCTTCACAACAACACTAAATGTATCTCATAGGAAGAAAAAAGTGAGTTACATAGAAAAAATACGATAACTGCTTCTTGTTGTGCTCAGCGACTGTCCAATTAAAAGTCTAATTAGCAGGTTACGCAATGTTCAAACTACTAAAATAATAAAAAAATATAATGTAAGAAAACACGTATAATAGATAAGATAAATGGCTAATTTCGTATGAATAGAGATTCAAACGTACCTTAAGCGTCATTTGAGAAGAAGAATTTGATATGAGGGTTGTACTTATAGGAGGCCTGATGGAGATTTGTAAGGCTAATGTGAATTGCATTCAATGGAGATGATTAATGTGTGAAATTTAATTTGACCAACATGGGGACCGATTGGCATGTCAGGAAAAGGTTTTTGGTCGATTAGATGATTGGAAGAAAGTGAATAATCACTGGATGAAAGAATATGATTAGTGATGAATAATGGCTTACAATTATTATACTATTGAGATGGGTATTGATGAACATAATGAGAAATATGTGAAGTAAATGGTACGATTTCAATACTATAATGGCTTGGGTTGCATTAGTAGGTTATACAATTGTCACACAAGCTTGTACAATGATGAGTGTGTTTTTTACTATGTGTAAATGTGGTTAAATATGTGTTTTTATGTGATCTATTGCATGGACATAGTTACTTTGAGAATTTTTGTGATTTGTAGGTGCATGGTGATGAAAAGCATTAAACGGAGCACTTTTTTTTTTCAGGACGAGTTAAGAAGGATTGGAAGTCACCTGAGAGCACTGGGGATGAAAACACGAAGAATGATCAATTTTTACACAGGGGCGCACACTATCAGCAGACTAGGCCGCACACTAGAGGTGTAACCGAGCCGAGCCGAGCCAGGATAAGCTCGAGCTCAAGCTCGAACTTAAACGAGCCAGCTCAGCTCGGCTCGTTTTTTTGGTCGAGCTGAAAAGCCGAGCTCGAGCTTGACTCGTAAATGTTCGAGCCGATCTCGAGCTGGTTCGAACCAACTCGTTGTTTTTTTTAAAACATATTTATAAAAAAAAACAAAAAAATAAATTAAAATTACAAATATACATGTATATTTTTTTATTTTTCTAACATTTTAATGAATGAAGGCATACTAAAAGTATTATTTGTATAATTTGTGTTTTTGTTCTATTATTTTTCATATTTTCTTGATTAATTCAAAGTATTATTAAGTATATAAAAGATGTTTATCGAGCCACGAAACGAGCCGAGCCACGAGCCAAGACCCCTAGCTCGAGCTCGGCTTGATAAACAAAACGAGCTTTTTCGAGCATTTTTCGAGCGAGTTGCGAGCCGCGAGCATTTTGTACACCTCTAGCACACACTACCTCAGCAAGGCGTAAGCTTGTGCCGTTAGCCACATTCTGCCTGATGTGCGCCCTTAAGGGCGCAACCTACTTCACCAGGGCGCAAGCTGATTCTAGACGCGAAAAATCGGGGTTTTGGGCCATATTTAAGGGTTCTTTACTCCAAAAACGAAAAAACTTCAACCCTAGCCGTCTTGGACCATTCTAGGACGAGTTTAACCATTCCAAACCACCTTTTAATCATTCTTTTCATGTATCTATCATCCAGATCATCCATGGAAGCATATATAATCACGATAAGTGGCTAGTTTCTTTATGTGATCTCCTCTGGATGTCCGGTTCGTTCGCATGAACTTATAACTTGTTTCTTTTGATATTTTGGGATTTTTTTCATACTTTGAAGAATATTTGGGTTTTGAAACATTTAAATTAGCTGTTTGTGTTGCAATTACTTGTCCTTTATCATTCACATTCGGTTTTCTTGCATCGTGAGTAGTTTGATTATAGGGTGGGTATTTGGCACATGTGGTTTGGTAATTGGATTGTACAGGTTATTTTTAAAAGATTGGGTCCAATTACCACTTGAATTAAAAACCAACAAACAAGACCATGTCTATGTGGTATCCTAACAGTTGATCAGATTTGGGTGAGTCATTGAACTGGAAGTCCGTAGGGGATTACGTCTTTTATATAATTGTTTACAAATATCAATTTCATTCTCTTAAACATTAAATCAATCAATAAATCAATTAGTTAGTTAATTCAATAGTTTAATTATGTGAGACTACGACTTTCCACCAATTCCCTGTGGAGACGACTCGACTTCCACATACTCTCATTTCTTTTATTTTTTATTGACCAAATGACATCGATTATACAACAGGGATATACAGGGAAGAAAATTGGTAAAAATTAGGGAATTACACTATGGCTCTTGATATGCCATCTTAAACTTGATGTAAAATTACCTATCTATCTATTGAGTTTTTTAATAAGGTACTAGTGGGTTGGCCCACACGATGCAGCGGGTACATAAACCCCAAATCTAACGCTACCATATGCAATCTAAAAACATGTTATATAATGGTAGTGTGTGGCGGTCCGACCCAGGAAATGTCACCTGCAAGCTAACTAAAAATCCAAGCGGCACAACAACGCAACCTATTACTGACCCAGTACAAAAAAAATCTAATTGACAAATAGCTTTATTATATGTGACTATATTGGAAAAATCTAATTGACATAGAACTCCACTAACATGTAACATTATGTTAATTTAAGTATAAAAAATGGCTAAAAAGAAAAAAAAATTAAGTATATAATTAACCCAAACCTGTTGTTTAATCAAATGTTGATAATTCTAGTCTTATTTTGAGGAGTGATTTCAAAATTTGTTAAGTGATTTAGTTTTTGAATTAAGTTCTACCAAGTATAAATGATGTTATCATAATAGTGTTGCTATAGTGATATGTATATAGTGTGGATTGTGCTATAATATAAACATCAAGAAATGCTATTACGATCTGTACATAATCCTCTATTTATATTTCACTTTATCTATACTTGAATGTGATAAAGCAATGTGATTTTTTATAGAAACAAAAGTTTTGGAAAGCCCAAGATGCTTCTGAATAACAACAAATATATTGTTTTTCATTGTTTTCCAAGAATCACATATGCTTCTAAACCATCAAATTTTACTAAAGAGAAGTTGCTTGATTTGTATATTATCATATTTAAGTATAGTGTATATACATGCAAGATGAAGACATCTGAGCGCAGAGCAAGAAACTGACCTTTTAACGACAACGCAGTAATGTTCAGTGCTCATCCTCACCACAAGCCTGACGTGTTAAATTCCCCCTCTAAAAAACCGTTCATTTTCCACCTCAAACAAGGAAAACAATGTTTAAAAAAAAAGAATAATGTACGGGGCATTTGTAAACAAGGTCAGCCTCACATCATTCCAATACATTGTAGTATGTTAATGTCCTTCATATTGACATGTATGTTATAATCTAACCAAGGCAAAGGAGTTATAAACCAAACAAAATGTATACCCCTATTGTATAATGTTTACTTTCTAGTGGAGCCAACTTATCTAGGACATTCATAAGCTTGTCTATCTATTTCATCAAACATTTTGACAGCTAGAATGTGTGATCTCGCGATTGTAGATGAAGAGACCCACTTGGTACAACAACGCCAGGATATGTTCAACCTAATTAAAGTTGATGGGGGTGATTGACATGAAGATGCAGAGTCAACAATATCAAGTTAAATTGGAAGCACATCGACCTCTTGGAGGAGAAACGACTCAACTTGCATAAATTGATGATCGCATTGAGTATTATTGAATCTCCGTGCGGAAACAAACAATGAAGCGACGATGTAACAAATTTTGTGTGGAGCTTGAAACCCTTCAATTGCCATCTTAAACTTGATGTTAAATTACCACTTTATTTATCTAGTTTAATGTTACATAATGGCACCATAAAGGACTAAATTAAGAGCATGGTTTCATTGAAATTGAATTGGTGTTATGAAAGGAGGTTACATGTTGATTGTGAATATAAAGTGTGGATTACACACATATACAATGAACATTATATCTTGTATACAAGAGGCATAAAGGGAAAAAAATGACAAAAGATTAGACAGTTGTGAAGAGACCCTTAGGGGCTGTTTGGTAGCCTCTTAATGAGGCTCTTAACTATTCAGTGCTGAATGATTCAGCATTCAGCGCGTTTGTTTCAGCCTCTGAATGGAATGGTTAAGGCTGAATCATTAAGACTTGAGATGTTGCTGAACCATTAAGCACTGAATCATTAAGCACTGAACTACGCTGAACCTTAATGAAACTCTCATACCAATGTGGGACAAGAAAACTAACCATTAAGAGATCCAACTTAATGATTCAACACTTAATCATTCAGACCTCTTAATCATTCAGAGCTCTTAATGATTCAGCACTTAATCAACCAAACAGCCCCTTAAACTCCTATCTTAAAACTTTGATGAAATTACCTTATTAGACACATTTGGTCCTTAATAATAAGGTAATAGAGAATAGAGAATAGAGATATAGATAAAATATAAATAAGAAACTTTTTGCCAATGTATAGTTAGCCCACTTGATAGAATCAAATGCCATTTAAAGAGGAGGTCACAAGTTCAAACATGTGCCATGGTATATAATTTATTAAAATAACTACGATGCTTTCCATGTTCTTCATGTGCCCCTCGCTCCGTTTACAAGGAACTCTCACCGCACTGGTTGCCACATTCGTCAAGAATATAGTCATTGGAGGAATCAATATCGGAACTCGCCTTTTTAGTCGATGAATCAAATCTTTTAATTTCCTTTCCTACTTCCTTTACTTCATTGAATTCTTGTTTCTTACATTCCATATTAGCTTATAAGTATCCCTAAACTAAATCAGAACCCACATAACTTCAAGTTTTAGGACCCCATGTTCACGATAATCTGAATCCATTTGTCAATTTGGGATCATAGTTTAGTTGAGTGTAACGTACCACTAGGGCTGCAAATGAACTGAACTTTTAGTGAACAGTTCATTAACCGTTTGGCGGGAAGTTCGTTTGTGTTCGTTCGTTTAATAAATGAACAAACACGAACTAAAAATTTCGTTCGTTTAGTTAAACGAACGAACATGAACAAAGGCCTCGTTCGTTCATTTATGTTCGTGAACGTTCGGTAACATGTTCGTTTATGTTCATTTGTGTTCGATAGTTTAATCAGGTTTTTAATTTATATAGCTTTTTTTTATATTTTTTGATTTTTATTTATTTTACCCAAATAAATAATTTATGTGAGGTAAATATATGGCTATATGATATCAATAACCCTACTTCTAGTATCCACCCCCACTGCTTAGTATATGTTTCCACGTTCCAGCGCCGACACCCTTCACATGTTTGGATATTTAAGTTATACTTTGAGTGGATCTAGCTAATGTCTTAATGTATGTGAATTCGATCTTATGCGAAAGTTAATATATGTCCGTTTGTGTTCGTGTGTGTTCATGAACAAAATTAACAAACGAACACGAACACGAGTGTTTCCTTAACAAACGAACATGAACAATAAAAATTTCGTTCGGTAAGTATTTATAAATTGTTCGCGAACAAATTATTTCCTTAACGAACAATCACGAACAAGGCCTTATTCGCGTTCGTTCGGTTCGTTTGCACCCCTACGTACCACTTAGACGCTACAGGACGTGGTCACTGTCCTAGTCACCATCACTACCTTCCACATCATTGGCGCATCACTCTACTCTCTATCACTACCCTCCCCACCAATCTAGAGGGTTGGTCACTGGTCACTATCCCCTTTAATTTGAATATGACAAAATAAATAAAACCCAAAGTGGAGGTGACCATCGTGAGGGTATTCACGTCACTCACGCGTGATAGGAGTGGAGGACAGTCTTCCCGTGAGGTCACCACCCTCACTACCCTCCAACGACCCACGTTCCTCTCACTACCCCACACCGCATGGCTTTAAGGTTATTCAAGGAGTTTAGCTAGATACTTAACCCTTTGCATAGGGTGTACTTAAAAAGTGTTTTGAAAAAAGCAAATATGCGTTTGTACATCACATGATATTGTGGTTGATTATAAATTATAAATATAACCGCAATTCAGTTTTGGTGTAATGCAATATCGGGATAATAATCCTATATTTATAAATTATAGTGAAATTTTAAATCCCCAGTTGGAAGAATATAATTGAGATATTTAATTCCATAATATAAATACGAATAAAAAAGTTGTATACGTAATTTGTAGGTAACATAAATGTTGTCACCATGTAGTCTAGAAGAAAAGTTGACATGGTTGCATTGACTAAATGAATATATAAAGATAATAACTTGAAATAAACGCTGACAAAGAAAGAATGTCTTAATTTAATGATAAGAAAAATATTTTAAAATAATCAAAATTACAATAATTAAACTACCAAAATAACGTGTTTTCCCTAATTTTGTTACAACATTTGCATAGAGTGTGAGTTGGTTAAGACTTGTCATGTAACTTTAAAAAAAGATTTTGTGTTCACGCACTTCATTCCCTCAACGCTTTACATTGACACATTGACACATTCGGGTTGAAACTCACCATAGGAAGATCCTTCTGTTCGTTCAAGTGTCAAAGCATTCAATGACCTTCAACTCGTGATGAGCAGCTCCTATCCTAACATTTAGCCATTGCTATGGGATGAATACTTTTAACATTCAAGCCATAATCCGTACTTGACGAATTATTATCAATTTATCATCATTGAGGTCAAAATTTTTAGCATCAGATGAAATATTTTTAAAAGATTTGCCACATTAGGTTTAGCTTCTCTCATTGCACGTTTTTTCCTTCCATTTCGACTCGTTTTTTTTACAATCTCCCAAACATGATAAAAAAAATTGTCATAAATTTAGTTATTGAATCCAAGTCATAAAAATAGAAAAGAATGAATTATAAGTTTTGTCCTTTATGTTATACCTAATTGCAAAGCCTGTCCTTTATGTTTAATATTGATTGGTTATGTACTTTATGTTCTGAAAATATTGCATGATTTGTCCTTTAGCCCTAACTCGGTTAGATTTTCTTGTTAAACCAGGTCATGCGCAAGGCACATGAGGGTATAACTGTCCTTTTCTTGTTAAAAATTATTTTTAAGAAAAAAATATTTCTTATTAAAAATCAGATCACCAGCTTCCCCTCTCTCTCACTCTATCTCTTTCTCTCACCTCTTAATACTTGCCACCACTACCTCCACCGACCAACACCAGCACTTTCCGCCGACCACACCACCACCCTTCCATTCCATCAACTCAAACCAAACCCTAATATGAAATAGAGTGGACCACCATGACCACCCCGTTCACCTCCATCGGACCATCAACAGTGGCGGATCCATAAATTTTTTTCACTGGGTTCCTTTTTTTAGGTGTTTCAATTTCATATGACTAAACATAAAAATTTCGACTCGGTTCAAGGGTTCAGGTCGGTTTTCCGGTTCGGGTCGGATAAGGTTCATCACATAAAAAATACGATGTAATAATGAAAAAAAACATTGGCATTAGAAATTTAAAGCATATAATATAAATACGATTGTCTTTAAGGATAGAAAAAACATACCTATAGTTGTTCCCTACGAGATTTCATCTTTTGAAAACGTTGCATTACATTCTCGATCGTAAACTTGTTGTAGTAACTCCCTTTCAATGTAACAAATGCAAATGTCGTTCAAGTATCCATCACCCATCTTATTACGCAATTCCGTGTTCACATACTTCATTGAAGAAAAACATCTTTCAACACTAGCCATTGGAACCGGTAAAACTAGTGGCAATTTTATTAAACGATAGACCAACTGATAATCAATATGTTTTCTTGTTTCCACCATCCTTTTGGCAAGATCACTTACCCCGTCCAGGTTGTCAAACCAGCTATCTTCTTTCACATTAGTAATTAGTGGCTAAGTTCATATATAAGCTTGTCTTTTTCATCCAAAGTAAAATCAGACGGATACATCTCAGCCAACTTTAGCAAGTTCAGTTTATTGAAGGCACTAAAATTATGACACGGGCTCAAAGAACTCATACACGTTAGCAATTCAGTGGTTACCTCATTAAAACGATCTCCAAACTCTTGAATTTGCATGTCTAGAACCGTGTTGAAATTGTTGACCATATAATGATGACGATTGGTGATGTTGGTCTTTCTTCTTTTATTTTTCGGGTCAACATAGTCGTCTTCCATGTTAATCATCTCGATATCATATTTTTTCACAAAAGGCTGCGACATCTTTCAAAAGTGAGCCAAAGCCTTAAAGTCGATACCTTTGTAATTCTTCTTTGGTTGATTTAACCAACCCAACTGCATAGTACCTATAAGAAACATCAATTAATCGCCTAATTAATTTCAATAACATCAAATTTCATCACCTAATTTCTGTAAGAAATATCAAGAGCACACTAAATAAAGTTTTTAGCCCTATTTTTCTCCCCAGACGATATCAGACACGAAAACACAATTTGTTTCAAAGTTCCTGGTTAACACTATCATCTTCAAATTACCACTCAAGATGACCTATCGCATTAACACTTAAAAATTTAAAAAAGCAAACTCCATTAAAATATCAGGAAAATGAACATTAACAACTAAACTCACAATACAATCAACCAGAGAAAACACAATATTTAGCACATAATTTTCCCCAAATTCAAAACCACACGTAACATAGTGAAAATTAAGATGCAATGACAAACATAACATTGAATATGTGAAACAATAATCAAATTAAAGAATAAGCAAACTCGTCAATTATTTAAATAGAGTAGCGATTAGAACGAAAACCCTACAGGAGGCGGAGGGTTACACCTAAGATAATCGTGGAAATCATCGAAAAGAACACAAACGACAGAAGAAGCAGATTTGTAATTTGCAAAGTGGAGGCGAACAGTTACTTACCTCGAAACCAAGGTTCGAAGACCCAAACCGACTAAGGTTCTACACGAAAAATTTCATATGCCGCCTGTATGGAGCAGATAAGAATGGCTGTGACTGTGATTTGGATTACTTTAAGTAAGATATATACGTCGGTTTTTGATGAAGATGCTAGAAGAATGCAGTACCTGTTTGTACCTTAAAGTACAAAAAAAGATGCATAAAGGCCTTGCCAATTGTATATATATATATATATATATATATATATATATATATATATATATATATAATTTGGAAGGAGGTCGGAGATATGAGGAGGGTCACGTTTGTGTTGTTTGGATAAGCTCTGTATTGTTTGTTTGAAAGGAAGAGGAGGTCAAGGTTGACTAGGGTTTTGTTAGTTTTAAATTGAAAAAAAAAAAGCTGGAAATAAAATAATTAGAGATGTGGGAGTGGGACGGGAATCGAACCCGGATTCTCAGGTATATTAATGGCGGGTGTAGCCACTAAGCCACCTATAATATATTGTAATGGGTTCCTTTGATAATATTCTTATGGGTTCCTTTTTTTTCTATATACATTTACACTAAAAATTAGATACCGAGTGGGTTCTCGGGAACTCGTCGAGATGGCTGTAAATCCGCCCCTGACCACCATCACCATCCGTCACACAAATATCCAACACTGGTGAAAGAAGTGACGAAAAGAAAACTTCTTCCCCAATTACCCTAGTCAGGAACCCTAACCCTATATCAATCTAATTAAACTAAAAAACCACCATTAATCACCTCTAAAAGAAACCACCGTCCCCTCCACTCACATCCGGGTTATGTTCTAAATTTTGTGGTGGTGGTTGGACCCGATGGTCTGAACCCTAAGCCTACTGTAGATCTGGCTATAAAGTCTAAACCCTATGCAAACCATATATCCGCGAATAAGAGAAGATTGTGATAGTGGTCAGACCTTGATGGTTTGAATCTTAACCTTAGATTTCTAGTCGGAAAAATGGAGGATTCATATTTAACCATGATGGTTTGAATCATCGGAGAGTAGGAGGCGGGTTAGAGAAAGGATATTATGACGGAGGAGAGAAATCAGAGCTTGGTTGGAGAGAAACTCAAAGCTCGGCTAATGAAGGCGTTTTTGTATATGAAATTGATACCCACGAACAAAGCTGAAGGATTTTGCTACAAGCATAGAAATTTGTGTGTGAGAAAGCTGCAAGATGAATTTTATTATATATTATTAAAATAAATTAGTAAATGACTAAAATACCCCTGTTTTACCTAATTTAATGAAAAAAATTAACTGAGTTAGGACCAAAAGACGAATCATGTAAGATTTTGAAACATAAAGTACAAATCGCATAATTTTTAAAGGTAAAGGACATGCGTTGAAATTTGATAGAAACGAAAAGGACAAAATTTAAAATTTAGTGAACATGAATTTTTTTTTCCAGAAATTAGGGTATTATTCCATGACTAAGAAAATTACATCAAGATAGCGGGCTGGCCGGCAACAAGCTGCGCCGCCACCCCTTTCTGAATAGCAAATTCTAATATACTAAAAACGTAACCCTGCCCACCTGTAGCCGAGACACTACTATGAATAACCCGCTGGGCCTGGTCAGGAAACGGGTAGCCTCGGTGCCAATGAGCCAAAGGTATCAAAGGCCAAGGGTTCAAAGACGTGTTGGTTCTCCTCGCAGGCTTTAGCATGTTTTTTCTACCTTCTGTGCCTCTGCTTTTTGCACCGCTTGCCCTGCTACAAAGCCACTATCCATCAACCCAACTAGAGGAGATACACCTGTCAAGTCAACACAAGCATGCTTCCCTCCGGCCCACCCAAAGACAAGGAGATTTGCTGGTCGTAGGGTGGATCTCCCTTCTATTGGATCCGAGAGGAAGTTCACAGGGGCCTCCTTCTTGGCTGAGATCCCAGCCCGTCTTAAAATGTCCCACAGAATATCTCGAACCCAATCATGCCGATATAAAATTAAGTTTTATGGAATATGGAATAAGAATAAAAACTAATATTAAAAAACTAAGACAAAATTACAAAAATCAACCTTTATGTTTGGCCAAAATTGCAGGTTCCAACCTTTATGTTCCATTTGCACCAAAATCAACCTTTAAACTATACATTTTCATACAAGTTCCAACCTTTAGCACTAACTCCGTTAACTTTCTTGGTTATGTCCCCTCACATGCAAGTCATGTGAGGGCAGTTTAGTCTTTTCACCTCCAATCCTTGTGTCATGTGTGTGATGGGTCATAAAAAGTTAAAAACATAAATGAATAGTCATTTTTCTATTAATTTTATACTATATATCTTCATATTTTACTTTAAAAGTTCGTCTGAGAAACAGAAGCATTTGTCACTGTCATGTACTTTCTTTCAGATTTTTTTTAACTAAAAACTAATAAAAATATATTCCATTACATGTTCTTCTACACTTTATGATTCTCCATGGATTTAGAATACATGGGGAAGAGAAAGCAACTGTGTAGACGAACACGCCGAAGTCTGACTCACAAGCTTACTCACAAGTCACACCATCTCGCTCTTTTACAGTCTACCGAAGCTCCGACCCGACAAATAACAAAACCGAAATTAATAAGTAGGTTCAAGTCTCGGTCCATGCTTTATATGCTTTTGGGTCTCGGGGTGGTTTCGGGTTATACCCGGGTCGGTCCGAGTTCTCACCTTTGCTCGGCCTTACATCATCTTCATAACAAACCCATTTCATGAGATGACTTGTAGGGGATTTACCTGAGGGCATGTCTGATCCGATCGGAACACAACACCGAACCTGCTCTGTAGTCACCGGAGAACCATCACCGTGAGCTACCTGCGTCGTAGAGGGAATCGGCCGGTCAGAGGACAGTGCCGACCTTCATCTTTCTCTCTCTTCCTCTTGCTCGGTTCTCTCTCTCTCTTTCTCTCTAGAATAATCAGTAAAGTGAGTTTGTATTGTGTGTGTTTTAGTGTGTGGATGGGGTTTTAAAGGGGGTAGGGCAGGGGGTGTGTCTGAGCTCGGCCGTCGGGGAGTCTCCGACTCCTTTCTTCTCTCTCTTCCTTCACAGTTGTAATTTTGTCGGGTGTGTATGTGTGAAGAATGAAGGTGGGTGGAAGAATTGTGCAGTGACTATGGTGATACTGTGGGTGGGTGTCATGCTGAATAAAGTGAAGAAGAAGGGTTTTATGTTATAATATAATGGGACCCACAATATATTAAATTAATTTATTTTTTATTTAGTATTTAGATTCTAAAAGGAGGTGAAAAGACCAAACTGCCCTCACATGACTTGCATGTGAGGGGACTTAACCAAGAAACTTAACGGAGTTAGTACTAAAGGTTGCAAATTTTATGAAAATGTATAGTTAAAGGTTGATTTGGGTACAAATGAAACATAAAGGTTGAAACCTGCAATTTTGGCCAAACATAAAGGTTGATTTCTGTAATTTTGTCAAAACTAATTATAACATCATGGTTAAATATGAAGCAGAGGTAGTAATAAGTTTTATGTTTTATTATTATTATTATTATTATTATTATTATTATTATTATTATTATTATAACAAGAATAACAATAATAATAATAATAATAATAATAACAATAATAATAATAATAATAATAATAATCACCACCACCACCACTACAACCACCATCACCATAAAAGCCCTAATTTTTTTGTTTGATTCGAGCTGTAAAGAGCTTTTAGAAAGGGATAGTTAGTTATTAAGGATTTTTCTAAGTTGTGATCTTTTCTTCACTTTATCCGTTGGGTATTTCTTTAAAAAATTTGTTATAAAGATTCAAGATTTAGGGTTTCTTTTTTATTAGTTTTTATTTTTAGGTTGGATTAGTTACCTGAAGGATTGATTGCATTTGATTTTTTTTTTTTTTTTTTTTTGTAGAATTTGGGTTTCAATCAAGATTTATGATTAGGCATTTGTTCATCAGTAGCTATGATTATAAGGAATCTATGATCTGTTGGTTATGTTTGGATTTATAGATTTAGGTGTGGATTTAAGTTTGAGTTTAAGTTTAATTATGGGTGGTTTTAAAGTTTAAATAACTTTGGGTCTAATGGAAGAAGAGTATTGAATTTGGAAATGAGTGGAAGGATATGGTTAATGGAGAGGAAAATAAGTGCTGGTTTCGTTCCACGTTGGGATGGTTGCGTTTAGAAGTAGTTGAAAGGATTTTGTTTAACGGTGGTGTTTATTGTAGTAGTGTTCGTCCAGTTTGTGCAATGTCTCGGTGCTTTCTATTTTCGCCACCGGGGTACGAAAAGAAACCCATAATAGATGATCCTGACTCCGATAATAGATGGTTCTGACTTGCTGAAGAAGGTTAACTACAACATGTTATGTTGCTTATTGACTAATTGTTAAAGAATCTGATACCTGTTTGAAATGTTTTTTGTTGTTTGAGTTCGAGTAATGTATCAATGAAAATGTTTTGCATTTTGATTGGTACATGGTAGTAGTCGAAGAAAGAATCATACGTCATAGTATCATACACAAAAACTCACTAGAATCCAAGTATTGGAAAATTAAATCATGTCGCAATGCGTATTCTGTTGTAATTATTAGTAGCTAATATAAGAATCAAATCCATAGGGGATCAATATAATGAGAAGGTAGCGTATTAGACGATTTAGTGTGACACCCAATGAATTTCCAGGTCAAGATCCGTACACGCTCTTAAAACTATGTAATATTACGTGTGCATTAGACATTTTTACATTAACTATGTCGTCCTGATTCTAGCAAAACCCAAAAGATATCAGAAATTCGTTACCATTGTTAACAATGTCCATTTACGCATGCAACACCCGATTAACCCGAAACAATTGGCAACGAACAATCAAGATAATCACACGCTCAACAAATAGCAATCGAATGTCCAATTATCACGAACAAACAAAACAAGATTACACGTAACAATATCTAATTTGGAAACCATTCAATTCCACCCAAAACCGAAATATTTATAAGAGATTTTGTGAATATTTGATGTATCAATGCATTGAGTTCTACCATGATCAATTTAAAATCCAAAACATATGTAATATGAGTTATTGTCTAATTCTAACATATGTTTAAACACATTATATACCTGATATTTTATGTGATCAACACAAGGTTATTATCATTTCACAATTACATGTGTGTTATCAATGAACATACTTAACACTACGTATGTGTGTACATGTCCAAATCGAATTCTATCTATGTGTAGATCTAATGAAGTGCAATAAACATGTTATATATATATATCCTCATACATAATCGGCCATATATATAAGTGTGTATAACCAAGACAAACAACATTCACTAACACATACACATTCATGCGATCCATAACATATATGTTAACAAGTGTGTTGATCAAAATTTAAAACAATATTATACATACACATACATACGTAACATATGAGTATGCGTGTAATGACAAATGAACTAATACATATATATATAGATATACATACGGATCACATGCACATGAGTGTGTGTACTCAAATTTTGAAACCCTCAACATATTATACACATACACACGATCACATGAATGCATGTGCGTGTGGATTGACTTGGCCTTTTCACTACACATTCCAACAAAATACAACTATCCAAGTAAATCACCCATATAGCTTCACATCCAACACACTTCCTCCCTAAAGTCCTCCATGTAAACGTATGTTCTATGTCTTATGGTATAAGAGTCAATCCAATCCCGAAAAACCGCTTTTCAGATTTCGCCATAAAATTCAACAGAAATGGAAGAATTTTTCACTGTCCAGATCCCCTTCTCGACCACCGTCGTCGTCCCCCTTCTCCTCCAGGTTCTCTCTCTCCTTTGTCTCTCTGTTCTTTCCGGCTTTCATCTTTCTCAGATCTCCTCCTTCTCTGTCTTGGTATCTCAATCTTTAAGCCCCTATCCAGAACCGATACCGGGTGTATATGTGTTGATGTTGGTGCGGTGGCTCCACCATTCGAGTGGTGGTTGCTGACCGGAGCTCCACTGTCGATGGCGGTGGGGAGGTCTCCAGCTCCTCCCCTCTCCCTCTCTCTGTTCTTGTTTCTTCTTTAGATGTGGGTGTATGTTATAATAGAGAAGGGTGGGTTTGGGTATTTTATATAAGTCTAAATTACCCTTTTAATCAACCAGCATTGAATTAATTAGAGTTAACTATGGTTTACAGGTGTCAAAATGTGATGGCTTTCTACCCTTCCTTTGTTAATAGGATTTTGTATCATATACTTTTTCTTTTTTTATTCGTAAATACAATCATATTTATATTATATGCTTTTTAAATTCTAATGTCAATGTTTTTATTAATTATTGTATCATATATTTATTATGTAATGTGACAATGTTTGTGATATTGAGATGTGTTATTGAGTATTTGAGTTATTAACTTGAATGAGAATCATAGTAAAAAATATGTCCCCAATCCGACCTGACCCAACTTGAATCGGACCAAAACAAATTATTATATAGCAATAGACCAAGGACCCGTAAAAATTTCCGCCCACCATGAAAAAATTTCTGGGTTCCGTCACTGCTTCTGTACCATTAAGAGCTGAAACAAACAACTCCTAAGTGGTCTACTTTGATAGTATTTTGTCAGTGACCACCGGCGATCATTAATATATATATATATATATATACTACATTATAAAGGAGGAGGCATGGGCAAATATGTCCAAATTGTCCAATGTTAAGTGGCATACAAAGGTTTCTTTACAATTTCCTAAATTTTATCACTTTTCTTCCCTAAATGCCCTTAGAAGATAATCAACTTTTATATGAAAATGGAATTCACCCAAACTAAATAAACACACGGGATTAGAATATTTTTGAACAAATTTCATATAATGGCGATGAAAGATAATAATTTCTGTTACCACAATGAATAATCTTATCTCAGCTAAACTTGTATGAGTTTTAAAAGTTTGCCATAATAATACTTATATTATAAACCCTTTTCATATATATGCGTTTACCCAGCGGCAAAGTGGACGGGATGGTTCGGCTCACTAGCTACATTGGACAATTTTTTAGCTGTTGGGTCAAGTTGGGCAAGTCTATTACAAACTTACAACTCACAACTTTTAATTTCTAAATGGACAGTGACCTTCATATGATAGTATACTACTACATGCTTTTGTCATGTAAATGAACTTTTTTATTTAGCAAGGTGTCTTCAATGCCACGGTTATGTAGATATGCAATGACCATACAGTTTACACAAGAGTGATGTTTATTTTCTTATTGGTCTGTTACAGTAACATACCTTTAGTTTATTAAGATTTGTTCAATAATGAGTACATGGTTTTTATGGTGAACTGCAATCAACTGTAAATGCCGCTGCACATTTCTTTTCTTTCCTTTCTATGAATACTTGTTAAAACATAGTGTGCACATTTCTATTTTTTTTGCGTCAATTGTAACAAAAAACCTAAGTATCATAATGTTATATTGCAACCCATTTGTAAATCCCACTGCAACGCGTGGGTAAACCCACTAGTATATATATATATATATATATATATATATATATTGTCACAACCCGGCCACAGGGGGCCTGGACGAAATTACAGTCTGGTACGACATTCACGCAAATGCAAGCAATAGCGGAAGCGGGTACAATAATAACTAACTTTATTAACATAATTTATACAATTTATTACAATTTCATTAACTAAAACTAGTCCCTGATCGTACCTGCGCGGTAATATCTATGGTTACTTGATCGTCTTCTGGTTCGTCCATTGGTTGTGACTCAGAGTTGCAATCATACATTCTTCATATATTCAATGCCGGGTACCTGAACACATGCTTAAAATGGTTTGGGTCAACAATAACGTTGGTGAATTCGTGTGTTTAGTTACATAGGCGCCCAAAATTAGTTTATCAAAACAGTTTCATTTATCAAACAAGTTTATCATTTTCAAACACGTTTATCTAGTTATGGTGTTACAATTCTACAAGCTGGCCACTCAACCCTTGGCACCTAGCCCATGCCTAACCATGTCTAGATGTATCAACATAAACTATACCCGTTATTGTCATAGTTCTCAACCTATGTCCTGCCTCATAGGTTCCCCAATGGCAAAATATATGCCGCAACGACCCGTCGGTCTCAGTGGGGGTTCCCGGGTCTAGGCCGGACCACTGTGCGTGGGGGTTTCCCAAGTAGTACTACCCATATATTAATTCAGCTCTATCCTAGAGTTAATGAGTGTCTGGTTCAGTATGCATAACAAGCAAGTAGGTAATCACGTTTAGAAGCATGCGTCACCCCAAAACATTTATAAAAGTAAAAAGAGGGGAGTTCACGAAACTCACCTGGTAGCATAGCTCAAATTATAAAACCGGATGTTAAGTACCGGATACTGACACTCTCCTGGTTGGGCCCTATGTCGACACACATTGATAATATTATTAGTCTTTGGTTTTCATTCGTAATGGTCACGTGTGGGAACGAGCTCAAGTGTATCTAGCTTGGTCATGTCTGTGTCAATATTTTAGTTGTCCGAGTCTACGTATCCGAAGTTCCATTGTCATGGTTACTATCCATTTCACTGTATATATATGGGTTTGTATTTTTAGTTCAGGTCGATTATAAACTATGTCTAAATCAATAGTATAATGTCTAAACGTCCAAGGTATTAGTAAAAATGTTTACACGGTTCTAAGTGTTCCGTATCTAGAAGTCGAGTCTAAAGCTTAGGTATTATAGATCAATGTCTCGTATGTTCCAAATGTTGCATCTTAGTCCTATTGTCCAAGGTGTCATGTCAAAGGTTTCCATGTCCATAGTCCGTAAGTTAGCTAATGTTCATATGACAAATCCGAAGGTCCAAGTTGATAATAATAATATGTTAAGGCTATAAGTGTCCTTATGCTTATGTTCATGTGTCGCATCCAAGTCGTCGTCCTATTGTTTTGGGTTCAACTTATATGTTCATATATCATATCTTATAAATATGTCGCTTTTATCCAATTTATGTTTAGGTTCTATTGTCCGAAAGCTAGTTTCCCAAGTATTCGTCCAAGTCTCGTTTTCAATGTTCCTAAGTTGTCTAATGTTCATCCCTTATGTCATGATGCCCAACTTCAATATCAAGTTCACATATTATAACTCACCATGTATCGCTTTCTTATCTATTTCATGTCCAAGTTCCATTATCCGTAACTAACATCCGATTGTCCAGTCCAAATGCCAAGTCAAGGTTTAAACAATATAATTCTAACTTATGGTTCGGTCTTAGTTTGTACAAGCTCGTCAAGTTCCCACACAATACGTATATAATATTTATGTTCCTAATTAACGAAGTTTGGTCTCGGTTATACCTATCGCTCGTCTTCGGCTCGGGTTTGACCCGGTTGACTATTTGGTTGACTGAGTTGACTTAGTTGACTGAAGGTTGACACGTCTAACGGACTCGGACTCTTGACCCGAACCCAAACACTCCATATCACCTCAATCCTTCCTCACCTTGACCCGAATCCTGCACTTACATCCAAGCACCACCATATTCGTCGCCTGTGCACCATCCCCAAGTGTACCACCACTGCCTATGGCCACCATACAAGTCCACCTCAAACCTGTGACCATATAACCACCACAGAACCATCACCTGGAACCACCTTCTAAAATCCCTTCCTTCCATCACGATTATCGAGCATCGTTTAAAGAAAATGGAAGTTGGTTTGGGGGTTACCTTGGTCTGGAAAAGATCTGGTCACAGAGGCGGCGCCGCCGCCTGGAATCACAATAGGCTTCTCCTTCTCCTTCTGGTTCCTCTATTTCTTTCTCTCTGTCTCTCTCTTCAGCGTCTCTCTCTCTCTCTCTCTTTGCTCTTCGCTTGTCTCTCTTTCTTTCTCTTTCCACAGATCTGATTATAATAATGGTGGAGCAAGGTTGTAGGGTGAGGGTGGTGGTTCGTCGCCGGAAGTCCGCCGGAGGTGGAGGAGGAGTCCTCGGTCTCTTTCTCTCTCTAGTCCTCTCTCTCTCTCTAATCTTGGTTTGTGTGGTTTGTGAGATGAGTTGCACAGATTAGGGCTGTTCAAAACGCTCGGCGCTCGCCGATCGCTCGCCGCTCGCTCGGAATTTGCTCGGACAAGTGTCCTCTCCCTTGGTGACTCACTGATCCGTTTGGGTGCGGTTTGGGTTCGTTATCGCGTAATAACTCGATCACTTAACGTATTTTTATAATATATTGTTTATATTGTTTGGTTCGGTTTTTAATTCCGTACATAATCGTCTCGATTATTATTATTACTAATATTTATTTAGTTACTATCTATCACAAGATAGCGATAAAACGCGAAAAATTTTTAGGGGTCTGTGCCGGGTTGTTACATATATATATATATATATATATAAATTGTTTCGTTCGATGATCGGTGATCACTAACATAAATTCACTAATGAACGCCTGTTTTCTAGCAGATATAGGTTACGAACATATGTACCGTCATATTGCCTTTAGTTACATTATCGGTCTAGTATTCGGTTTTTGTTTCGGCAAAAAAAAAAAAAAAAAAAAAAAAAGTATCACATATTCACATCCATAAATGTCACTTTTACTTTGAAAGTACTCTTCGTTCAACTTTTGCAAAAACTATCGTATTTATTCTTCAACTTCACAAGCTTCTTCACCAACCCTGAAAACCAATCCACTTCAGTAATGTAATGGAATGAAATCACCAGCATTTGTTGCTCCAAACCAAAGGCTTATGATGGGACCATATTTGGAAGAAAGATGTAATACTCTATGAACTGGGCCTTTAAGGATACATGATGGGCTTGGTGGAAGACTTTTAACATTTATTGTTTTGCTCAGTTTTAGAACCAGCAGCAGGGGGATTAAGGATACAAGAGAAATGAAGAAAATGAATATGTATATCTTAACATTCAAACATAGAGACGTCATAGCAAAGTGCCAATCAAGACTTCAATAGAATGTTGTGAACCACAATTAAGTTTGTACATCATGACATATATGTGGGTTTAATGTTGCTTTCCATTGACATGTGTGTGGAAAATGATTGT
The DNA here is from genome assembly GCA_030844895.1 of Ambrosia x helenae. NCBI lineage: Eukaryota > Viridiplantae > Streptophyta > Magnoliopsida > Asterales > Asteraceae > Ambrosia > Ambrosia x helenae. Next base: position 3,258 of record JAUTDX010006658.1, on the reverse strand, counting down.
TAACAACAAGAAAACATAAAACATGTTGATAAGCTAGTCATGAGATTATAAACATGATATATATGAGTATAGCATTGATAGGAGAAAAATGGATCAATTTAATCAAGGATAAAGTGGATCAATTTCATTGTTATCATACAAAAACTATTTTAAATAACAACTGTAAAGCTCAAATTTAGTTATTCTCATGACATAATGATAATATTGTTTCATTATTATTTTTTATTTATATACAGCATTATAGCACACTAACCGCGTTAACTTCAATCAAAGTTTTGCGGTCAAGATTAGGCAGCCATACATATTTCCAAATATTAATAGGACGTTTGACAAAGTAAACATAACTAACTCAATATATATAAAACACATATTAACCAACCATTGATATATTATTCAGCATGTTATCATAAGTCCTTAAGAAGATGACTCATACTTTGTCGAGCTTTGCACATTGCCACCAATGGCTCGTCTTTTGGCATGGTTAGACCCTTCCCTTCCGATAATCCCACTAGTTCTTCACCAACCCTTTCCCATTCAAAAACATTGGATCAAAGACGCCAAGCGAACCCAACGACCTTGTTTGCGAGGCCGTATCCAGGGCACTGGCGACGGCCCATTCCAAATGGTATGAACCGATACCCTTCCTTTCCCATTTTCTCAAACCTCTCTGGCTTGAAGTCAATGGGTCATCCCACACCTTTGGGTCCCTATGAATAGCTAATGCGTTCACTAACACTATTGTGCCACGAGCCACATCAAAGCCTCCAATGATGCAGTCTTCTGTTGACTCTGTGCTGGGCACCAATAGTGGTGCGGTGGGAATAGTCTAAGCGTTTCGTTAACGATGCATTGGATGTATGGAAGATTTGGAAGATCGGTCTCTTGTACCAAACGTTCTTGTCTCGTGTATTCATCAATTTCTTCCCTAGCTTTTTCTAAAACGTTTGGATGATTTAGAAGAAGTGACATAGCCCACTCTATGTCACAGATGACGTGTCTGTTCCAGCAAATAGTAATCCTATACAAAAAGTTAAGCCATAAGGAAGTCAAGTCATCAAACTTTATATGCCTATTCGTTGTAACACTTCATTTAATTATTAAAGTAAGGAAAATAGCTTGTTGGAGGATATGGAAGGCGAGAAACCAATGGATTTTTGAAGAAAACAAGATTAAAGTAGAAGAAGTTTTGGCAGAAGTGAAGTATGTTGGTGTTTCTTATGGTTTAGAAATAAGTATAAGAATAAGTCTATTGATTGGAATATGTGGTGTAACTTGAAAAAAACAAATATGTTTTCTATTAGAGATATATAGGATATGAACGTACTAACCATTATATTGCCTTTTGATTACGTTATCGGTGTATGTAGTATTCGGGTTCCGAATCCTGCAAAGAAAGTATCAATCCATAAATTGTCTTCTCTTTTCCTTCATTAGAACAATCACCCTTTTGCTCCGACACTCTTCGATCAACTTGTGCAAAAACCTATCGCATTTATTCTGCAACTTCACAAGCTTCTTCTCCAAACCTTGAAAATCAATCCACTTCAATAATGGAATGAAGTCACCAGCATTTGTTGCTCCACTTGTTTCAAATGCATCCTTATCACCTCCTTAAATTCATTAACCCCTCCTTCGAATCATTCGTATCGCCTCACACGGTCCGTGTGCCAGCAACCATTTTCAAGATTATGTTGAATGGTAGCCCTTCTATTCTAGACTTCATTTTCCACTCTAGTAAAATCTTTAACACAATCTTGAAAAAGTTGTTTAATTAAGAAAACAACTTCATCTTGTCTAATACGCGTGTAAGTTTTAAGACGTGTTGTTGAAAATAGTTCAAGGGTCATAATGCGACGAACGTCGCGCCACAAAACGGCCATAGGGGACTGACCCTAGGCCCATGTGATCATAGTCAAAGTACTTGCCACTTAAAAGAAGTGGTCTATGGCTAAGACTAGGTCGTTTTTGGTGAAGCATTCTTCTACGGCTGATGGTGAGGTTATTACAACGACCGGGCGGGAGCCAAACCGGAGAGCCATGATGGGACATATTGGGAAGAAAGGCGTTTGTAACACTCTATGAGGTTGTCCTTTGATTAGATAGAGGTGACCAATTATTGGGAGAGATGGTGGACTTGGTGGAAGGTTTTTAACATTTTTTGGGTGTGCTTAATTTTATAACCAAAAAAGAGGGAGATTAAGGGTACAAGAAAATGAAGAAAAGATGAATATGGTCCATAGAGCTATGGGTTTGATAAGGGTGCTATTATTACAATATTGCAATATGTATATATAGAGACATTCACACATGGAGATATAGAAAAGTGTCAACTAAGACTTGCGATGGATAGAAAAGTGTCAACTAAGACTTGCGATGGAATGTTGTGAACCATAAGTTTTTACATCACGAAAACATGTGGTTCTAATTTGCTTTTCATTGATTTTTGTGGAACCACTGTTGTTATGTGAGAATTTGTATTTACAAACCTCTATAAACTAATAATATTGAAATCGGGATATTTTATTTAATTTAAGCGAGATATTATTATATCGATAAATTAATGCATTATTAATTTAAAGAGTTGGCCATATATCGTGAGCAACTCTCAAATTAATGCATTGACTTTCAAAATTTCAATGTCCGTTCACTTTACATATTTGAATAACACAAAATCAAGGACCTTCAAAATTCTCATATACATTCACACGTTAATGAACTTATCAAGTTCAATGTACATAGATCTAGATTGATCACTATAAAATTATGGTGATGATGAAGCATTGAAGAAATTATGGCGGGATACGCTGATGATGATTCAGTGCATTGAAAGCGGCAACAACTCTTCACCACTTTTTGTTGCAATAGAGAATACAATGCATGAACTTTTAAGTGCAATGAGGAGATTTAACGATTAAATCAATATAGATTTGAAGTTCAGAAAAAAAAAAAACAAGTAACTATAGATTCATTTTTTACCAGACAATCCTAGAATTTTAAAATATTTTAGTAATTATTAATTTATAGATGTACAGTGTTTGGGTCAGATGGGTTGGGGTAAAAGGTTAAACGAGTTCGGGTTGAGATAATCAATCGTTGAGTACTAACAAAATGTTTCAGATCGGTTGGCCATACATAACACTTTTTGTTCACTTTTTTATGCATAAAATAATGCATTGAATACGATTACAAAAAGTAGGGCTGCAAACGAACTGAACTTTGAGTGAAACCATTCGGCGAGAAGTTCGTTTGTGTTCGTTC
>JAUTDX010006657.1:0-29328 GCA_030844895.1 Ambrosia x helenae | reverse complement strand
GAGTTACGCACTTAAGATGTTTTGTGATAGTCGTTTTACCTCGGGTTATGGTATCTGTCCATATTGAGCGTCGGATTATACCGATAGAATTCTTTAATTAATTACCGTTTTCCTGTTCTTTTTACTTTGTTATTTCCTTGATTTAGCGGGTGATTATCGAGGAAGACTGTCTTTTGATGATACTTATTTGTATGATAGTGTAACATGACATCATGTCATGCTAGAGCGAAAATTATTGTCGTAAGCAGAGGTAAATGAAATCGTTGCATAGAAATTGATTTTATGAAATTATATATATATTATATAATACTAAAACCAACGGCGGTCTGTGAGAGCGATTCACTGTAGCTGCGTTCTATATCCTTCCACGCTTCAACCTCTCATCATCTCAACGGACAGGATCGAAAGCACACGACGCTCAAAAAACCCACCCTAAACCGCCTAGAGAAACGCTTCCTTCTCCGGTTTGTTTTTCTTCTTCTATTCCAGGCTTTGATTTTACGGCTCTTCACCGTCTTTACTGACATGGTGCTTTGGGCGGCTGCGCGGCGTTGTGTGTTGTCGCCATTGTCTACACCGTTGGACTAACGCCTGCTGGTGATAGATGTTGACCCTGGAATGTTGCCAGATTCTATTCCGGACCCTAGGTTGCGCTAACGGTAGCTGGATACGGCAATGACGTTGCCGGTGGCGGCACAGGCTGCATGAATCATGGTACCCGTGACTTACTCACACCAAGTAAATGTCATGACCCCCATCGGAAACACCGAACGTCCGTCTTTGTCACCACAGACGATGACGGGTATTTGAGTGGTAGAGGTGGTGATTGATGAAGTTGGAACGGCTTGCCGGAAAGTTGATTCGGTCCTTTCAACTAGGGAAGGTTGTGTTGGAGATAGCCATCGTCGTGTGGTGATAATTGACAGTTGCACTGCATTGCAAAGTTTTAGAGAAAGAAGGTCATGGTGATGGGGAGTTGTAGAGAAAGAAGGTCATAGTGATGGGCTTGATATGGGTGGGTTTTGCTTTTTTTTTTTTTAATGCAGCTGCAATAGAAGATTGAAAGATGAATGTGTTTTTTGGCAGTGGGTTCTTATTAGATAACAGTTTTAGCCCATGGTTTTCTTGCCTTGAAAATACCAATTTATTTTCATTTGGCAGATAGTTTCCCGATTTAATTAATTTCATCATCCAAATTTTCGTACATATTCAATCACCACTTTTTTTCACCGTTATGGCCTTGGGTTTGAATCTGGAGACCAACTTTTTTATGCACCGTGTTATACAAATCAGTATGCCGACCACCGTTTTTTTCAAGCTCCCGTCAGTCGTGCGTCGCGGCATCACACGGCGGGTAAAATACTAGTTGATTTTATTTATCAAAGTTTATACAACTTATTATTTATTAATGTTTGGGTAATCCACATCTATGAAAGTCAATGGCTACGATATATGCTTCTCTTACTTTAAGTGGTAAAGTAAGAGAAGCATATATTGTAAGGGGGAGGTGCAATGTATTCCACATCTATTTATATAAAAAGTGGTTTGCCGTTAAAAAAAAGTGGTAAATTTTGTCATATCACTTCACTGAAACACTATTTTAAAGGCAATACTTTACTGATTCACTTCACTGAAATGTTCTTTTCTTTTATTTTAAATAAACATTAATTAAACATATTATTCAACTAATAAAATAAACTTACATTATTAAAACTATAAAAAAATATATAAATGCAAACACTAGTAAAAGTATAGTTAATAACTTATTTTTCATTTAAAAATAAGCAATATCTTTGAAAAGTCAATGATGGACATTTCACGACGGTGGTTAAGGTTCTATGCTCCAGTGGGGTTGCCCATCTAGGTGAATCGAACATGAAGGCCCTCATTGATAAACACCCAGTTGTGCCGTTTTAGGGTTGGCAAATCGTGTATACCCGACTTGTTAAGTCACGAACCTGTTAAGACATGAACACAAACACGACACGATAACTTATCGTGTCAGTCTTTCCATACCCGAACACAAACCTGTTTATACCTGGTTAACACGATAAGACATGATAATACCCGTTTATACTAAGTTAACACCATAATACCTGTTTATACCAGGTTAATACGATAATACACGAACATGTTTTCCGAATCCGACACGTTAAATAGGTACCATCAAGCATTAAAAAGGTATAAATCCACCTAGTAAAAACGTATAACTCTAATACTCCACCCGTACAACCTATATTTTTAAAAAAAAAAAATCCTTAACATATCTTAACGGGTACTAAACGTGTAAACAAGTATTTAACCTGTTTAGACACGGACATTAACATGTAGATTTTGTGTTTACCTGTTTAGGACACGGAACCTGTTAAGGTCATACCTGTATCTGTTAAAATCGTGTAGCTTGTGCAGAGAACCAACACGTCTTTGTCCCCTTGGCCTTTGATACCTTTGGCTCCCTAGCACTAGAAGCTATTCGTTTCTTGACCAGGGTCCAACGGATTACCCACATCAATAGTTCATCTTCAGGGGGGCAGGGCTTTGTATTTGGTAGACTAGGGTTTGCAATTCAGAAAGGGGTGGTGGCGTGACTTGTTGCCCGTCTACTTTTTATTTTGATGTAACTTGGCAAATTTAAGTAATGGATAGAATAATTTTGATGGAAAAAAAAACATATTTTCATTTAAAATAACTTACAAAATAAAACATTTGTAGCCCATTTACATTTGTCTCTAACCGTTTTAAAAGCCTAAAAAGACTTGAATGTAATGGTTAAATTTGTACCCCATTTCTCTAAAAATTATAATATATAAACACTTTTCAATTAGGTTAAAATTAATTCTTTTCTTCTACCTCTATTCATCCCGTCACCTACCGTACGTTTCATGTGTTTTACGTGTCAACTACAAGCCTAATTAAACATCTAATTTTCCTAATACTATGGGGACCCGCCGGAAACCTATTCCGGTGGAGGTATTTTCAAGATGAGTAAAGTGCACGGATGGTCCCTGTGGTTTGCCCAAATTTAAACTCTGCTCCTCAACTTTTGGAAATTACACGTATGGTATCAGTGGTTTGTATTTTGTTTCATCGATGGTCCCTGACTTGGATGGAGGTTAAGTTTTTCAGTTAAGTCAATATGAAATTACTAAATTACCCCTCTTTAAAAAAAATAAAAAAAAAATCCACCACCACCACCCCTTTGTTATATCTCATCTTCTCAAACCCACCAACAATCACCAACCACAACCATCGCCACTACCATCTCTCTCTCTCTCTCTAGCCCATAACATCACCCAAACCCCCTTTCTGATTATAACACCCACACCACACAAGCAGATAGAGAGAGAATAGAGTGAGAAGTTGAGAGGATGAACCAGAAGCCACCGGGCACCACGAACGGCGGAGCTCCGGCTACTCTTCCCTCTATCTCTATCTTGTGTCTCTCAACCCCAACTGCCCTTCGGTTCATCCAGTCATCCTTGCTGGTGGTCTTTTTCCCCCAACCCCAACCCGATGGTTCCCCCAACCCCAACTGCTCTCAACCCCAATTCTAATTAATTAAGTTGGTCTTATATTGGTTATTGGATTAATAATAATAACAATTGCTTAAATATGGCTATGCTTCTGGAACATCACAATCCATCAATGAATAATAATAATCGCTAATATAGCTATGCTTCTAGATGATGTCGGATTCATTTACGACTTTATTAAACAAAGTCAGAATAATAATAATAATTGCTCAACTGGTGGTTGTGTTGACGGAGGAGTAAGCTGTACAGATAATTGGACGACGAGTGACGGTGACTGGTGGAGTTGGGTTTTGTTGTTGTAGGTGGACGGGTTTAAGTCGGGGTGGTTTGGGGTTATGGTTGTGGTTCGGTCTGATTGTGGTTCGGGTCTTGCTTCGAGACGGGTTTAAGTCAGGTCAGATCTGGTTGGGTTAGTGGTGGTGGTGGTGGTGGTGGTGGTTGGAGGAGGAGGGGGTGATGTTGGTTGTTTGAGGAGGAGGAGGTGGTGGTGCTGGTCATATACACAAAGGATTAAACTGCTCGGATGGTCCTGTGGGTATTTTGGTCATTTTACATGACTTAACTGATAAAATTTAACGACGTTAGCTGGTAGGAACCAAAATGTTATAAAATGTCAACGTTGGGGACCATTGAAAAATATATAGGGGCATACGTGGAATTTGGGCAAACCACAGGGACCATCCGTGCACTTTACTCTTTCAAGATTAACCAAGTTTTATGTCACGAATCTACCGGGAAAGATACAGTGGTGCGGATTTAGCAAAGGAAGTCAGAAACTTTGGCAATATATACCACATATATATTGCTAGAAAACGTGATAAGGAAAGGAATCGGTTCGGGTTTGTTTCGATGCTAGATGTTAAGGATTGAAAAGAGATGGAGAGAGTTCTATCGGCTGTCCGGTTGGGTGACTATAGGTTGAAGTTTAACGTAGCAAGGTATGTACTGGAAGATGGAGAAATTAACTCGCATAGAGCTACTCATCCGGTGAAGGAGAAGAACGTAGAGAAAGATGAACGTCCGAATGGTGGGGATACGTTGCATGGCCACAGGAATGTATTCTCAACGAACTCCATGTCGTTTAAGGAAGCTTTTGATGGGGCTTCAAAAGGGAAATCGTTAGTTATTGACGATAAAATCTCTGCTTTTGAAGACCTCCATGGTAGGTCGGTGGTGGTGAAGGTGACATCACTAGAAGTGTTGAGGACGATCAAAGGGATTCTGAAGGAGATGGGTTTAGGGGAGGGTGCTGTGCATTGTCTTGGTGGTTTGGTTCTGTTGATCTCGTTTAAGAATAAAGAATATGCCATCATGTCAAAAGATGAATTCTTAGGCAGGCAGGAACAGTTCAATTCGGTTGAAATATGGGAAGGCCAACAACTTCAGTTTCAATGCATTGCTTGGTTAAAAATAGTTGGACTCCCTCTTAATTTACTGGATGATAGGGTAATTGATGGTATTGGGAATTTCTTTGGCATTGTGGTCCGTAAGCCAGCAGTTAACAGGTTGGAGACTGATTCCTCATTACATTTCATTGGAGTTTTAGTGAGTCAAGGTGCAAGTATTCATGAGGTGTTATTCTTAAAATGGAGAGGCAAATCAATAAAAATCTGGTTGAGGAGGAAGAGAAAGAGTGGATGTCGGACTTCATTCCGACTGTTGTTCTGAGTCACCACATATGTAGGAATCCAGTGATCGGAATTCCTTCCCTGAGGATACTCCGGCAGTTGATCCGGCGAAAGAACCGGCGAAAGTAATTTTGGAAGATGAGAAACTATCGGGATTTGATGATAATGATATTAATAAGCAAGTCAATGGTGATAAATATCAAGAGGATTCTTCGGAGTCTTTCATGGAAGGAGTAGTTAATGAGGAGGTTCAAAATACTCAAAAACCGGTGACAAAAAATAACAAACGAAAAAAAGGAAAATCGAAACAAATGGATGTGGGCCAAGATTCTGGTGGGTTATACCTATCTAGCAATGATAGGCCCAATAAGGAATCCAAATGTGACTCGGATCCGTTTGGGCTGGACCCTATCATTATGGGCTTGGATAAACATGTGGTCAAGGCTAGAGGGGATCCGGTTACTTTATCCAATTCTTTTCAAGCTTTGTTAGAAGACCAGGAGAAAGAGGTGGAAGTAAACGAACTACTTAACAGGGATGATCTACCGAAAGAGACTCGGTCCGAAAATGAAACTGAAACAGAGGATGATTGGTCTAAAAGAATGAAACAGAAGCGACCATTGAGTTTGGTGGAAGATTGGGTGTTCAATTACAAGGGTTTGAGCATTTGGTTTCGGATTCAATTGAAGGTGCAGGGCTACAATCAGGTATGCGATGAATATCATCTCTTTAAATGTTAGAGGTTGGGGACGGTCGGTAAACCCGCTTGGGTGAAAGGTCTGGTGTCTAATTTCAAGGTTGACTTCTTGGGTTTGCAAGAGTCGATGCTGAATGATTATGATAAGTTTGATTTTACGTCGATCTGGGGTTATGGGAGCTTTGAGATGGAGTCAGTTGGGGCTAGGGGTAAGTCAGGAGGTTTGTTGAGCCTGTGGAATCCTAGGAAATTTAATAAAATTAAAACTGTGAAGGAGAAACATTTCTTGGTGGTTACTGGTAGTCTGGTCGAAGATGGTATGCTGCTTAATATTGTTAATGTATATGCGCCTCAGAAAGTTGGGGAAAAACGAGGTTTGTGGGAGTCGCTTCTTAGTTTGATGCAGGGGAATGTGGGGTTGTGGGTCTTGGTTGGTGATTTCAATTCTGTTCATTGGGTGGAGGAAAGAAAGAATTCTAAATTCAACTCTAGGGCAGCCTTGGATTTTAATAATTTTATTGATAATGCTTGTCTTCAAGAATTTAACATGCAGGGAAACAAGTTTACTTATCTTTCGGGTACAGGTGAAGCTACTAAGATGAGTAAAATCGATTGTTTGCTGGTGTGTCAGGAGTTCTTTAACAGGTGGAATGGTGCTTGCTTTAGAGCCTTACCAAGGGAGCGCTCTGATCATTGCCCTATTCTTTTGACGATTAATGATTCCAACTATGGTCCCAAACCGTTCAAATGGTTTGATTCATGGTTGGAAAGGGATGGGTGTGAAGACTTAGTAACAAAGACACTTAATAATGAAGTATATGATGGGCCCGCGATTTGGCGATTCATAAGAAACTTTCGGCTGTCAAATGGAAATTAAAGGATTGGTGGAAACGTGTCAATGTGCTGGAAGGGGAGGAGTTAGAGATTCTTAAGAATGATATAGTTCGCTTGAAGAAAAGATGGAAGATGGGGAGTTGACTAAAGAGGAGGTTTGGGTTTGGGAGGAAAGCAAAAAAGAGGTTGAACGGTTGATGCTCCTAAAAAATAAAGATCTTAAATAGAAGTCCCGGGTGAAGTGGGCGTCTTTGGGAGATGATAACTCGGCGTATTTTCACCGTTGTATTAACGATAGGAAAGCGACGAATATTATCTCAGGTGTTATGTTGGATGGGGAGTGGATATCCAAACCTTTTCTTGTCAAGAGAGAGGTGTGCAGAATTTATAGACAGTTTTTTTGTGAGAAATTTGGTAGATGGCCGTTTTTTAGAAGTGATGATCTGAAACAATTACCGGCTGAAAAGACCTCTGATCTGATTGCACCATTCACTAAGGAAGAGATTAAAGAAGCCGTGTTTGAGTGTGGGTCTAACAAGGCACCGGGCCCTGACGGTTTTAATTTCACGTTTATTAAACACTTTTGGGAGTCATTGGAAGAAGACTTCATGCGCTTGTTCGAGGAGTTTCACGAGATGGGTTCAATTAGTAAAGAGTGCAGCCTTTCTTATATTACTTTGATTGCGAAAACCAAGACTCCTATGGGATTAAAGGATTATCGCCCTATCAATTTAATCGGGGTGATAAGTAAGATCATATCAAAGGTGGTGGCTGGTAGGATTATTTTGTCATCTTTGAATCGCAATCGGCTTTCTAAAGGAAAGGTTTATATTGGATGGTCCTCTCGTTCTCAATGAACTTATTGGCTGGATGAAGAAAAGTGGGAAGAAGGCGTATTTTTTTCAAGATTGATTTCGAAAAAGCTTACGACAACATGAATTGGAATTTCCTGTTAGATGTCATGGAGCAGATGGGATTTCCAGAGCTTTGGTGTCGGTGGATCAGAGGCATTCTTCATTCGGCTCGTTCAGCGGTATTGGTGAACGGGTCGCCCACTTTTGATTTCACGTGTCAGAAGGGGCTTCGACAAGGCGACCCGCTCTCTCCCCTTTCCTTTTCTTGGTTGTTATGGAAGCATTGGCTTGTATGATTTCTAGAGCGTGTTGGTTAGGAGATATTGAAGGCATTTCTCTTCCAAGTGAAGGTACAGTTATCTCTCATATGCTTTACGCAGACGATGCACTCATTATGGGGAACTGGACCAGAAAAAATTTAATTATGCTCTCTAGATTGCTTCGCGTTTTTCATGCGTGTTCAGGGATGAAAATAAATGTTAAAAAATCGCATTTATTTGGGTTGGGGGTTGGGGCGGCTGAGGTGGATAGTATGGCCAGGTACATGGGATGCAAAGTGGGTGTATTTCCTTTTCTTTATCTAGGTGTCAAAGTTGGTGGAACATGAACCGGATCTCCTATTGGGAACCGGTGATAGAGACTATTCGGAAAAGGCTTCAATCTTGGAAGGCGAAGGTTCTCTCTATTGGTGGGAGGCTCACTCTGATTAAATCGGTGCTTGCCAGCCTCCCGATTTATTACCTGTCGTTGTTTAGAGCGCCTACAGCGGTATTGGATAATATTGAGAAAATGATGAGGAAGTTTTTGTGGAATGGTAATAAAGATGGCAAAGGGGTGCATTGGGTCTCTTGGGAGAATGTCACGAAACCTAAACGGAACGGGGGGTTGGGTGTTTCAAAACTATCAGAGGTTAATACAACCTTACTAGTCAAATGGGCGTGGCGGTTCAAAACTAATCAGGAAGGTCTTTGGAGAAAGGTTATTATCTGTTTACATGGGGGCCGCAATAAATGGAGATTTCTACCGATTAAGAAGGGCTCACAGGGGTTTGGAAGTCGTTAATGTCGGTTATGGACAAGACTAAGTTTGAAGGTAAAAGTCTGGATCAGATGATAACGTGCCAGCTTGGAAATGGTAAAAGCATCAGTTTTTGGAAAGATATCTGGTTTGGTTCAACCCCTCTTTGCATCAGGTGGCCTGTTTTATTTTCGCGGAGAAAGATAAAAACATTCTGGTCTGCAATCGGTTAAAACAGGTTGGAACGTCTACAGAGATCAACGATAATTGGATCCTAGGGGTATCTTCGGTAGAGGGTATTTCGGAAGTTAAGATGTAGAATTTATGCTGTCTTCTGTTTGCTTGACGGAGAACAAAGATAAATGGGTGTGGGATCAAAACCCAGCTGTTGGATTCTCAGTCGCAGCAGCTAAATCAGCCTTGAGAGGTGTTTGGAACGGGACTGCAGGTCTTCGGATGCGATGGGTTAGCTGGGTACCGATTAAAATTAATGTTTTATTTTGGAGAATCGACCAGAATAGAATTCCTACTCGGGTTGAATTGGCTAAAAGAAGGGTTGTTTTGCCGACCTCTACATGTCCGATGTGTAGTGTAGATGACGAGTCGGTCTCTCACGTCCTGGTTACTTGTGGGTTTGCTTATGGGGTTTGGAGCAACATTTGGAAATGGTGCCGATTGTCCCCTACTGAGTTTGGCTCTATCGATGACTGTTTTGAGTGGCAGAACTTGGTTCCGGATGTTGGCAAGAGGCGGAAACTTGTTCGAGCTATTGTCATGGTTACTTGTTGGGCGATATGGAAAGAACGAAACAAGGTGGTGTTCCAAAGCTCGGATCCTAAGGTAATTGAAGTGGTGGCGATTGTGAAATCTATGTCGTTTCTTTGGATTAACAATAGGGCGAATAATGTTAGGATTGATTGGAACAATTGGGTTAAATACCTGTTGTATAATATGTAATTGGTTTGGGCGGTCCTCTTAGTTTTTTTGAGGGCTTGCTCGGTTTTTTAATGAAGTTTAACGTTAAAGAAAAAATCCCGTCACCTACCAAAATATTAGTATGCAATTTGAAGTCCTTCTAAAATATGGTATACAATTTGAAGTCTACTTTATATTCTTGTCTCTGTGAAGTATAGATCCTTCGATGTTGGTTATTGAAGTCAATAAAAAAATAAACAAAACATTTAACTAACCTTGAACTTCTTCACGTAAATCTTTTACGGATCCACCAAGGTTTTTAGAACCGGACTGGACGTCGAACCGGACCCCCGGGCGGTTCACCGGTCCAACCGGCCCGACCGGTTCAACGAACCAGGCCAAAAATGCTTCGAAACCCAAAAATAATAAAAACAAAATAAAAAACCGGTCCGACCACCGGTATTCCAGTCCGACCGGCCGGTTTTCCGGTCTGAGGCCAGTTCACTTGCAAAGTGGTCCAAACACACGAACCGGACCGGTCCAGGTCCCGGAACCCGGTCCGACCGGCCGGTCCGGTTTTCAAAACATTAGGATCGATCCACTACCAACACCACCGGCGGCCCTATTGTCGTGCTGGTAGTGGGGTACCCGTAAGATTCACGGTAACCGCCTCTTGTTCTTATAGAATTCTTCTACGAAAAAAAATTAATTATATCATCTTGATCCGAAACAGTGCTCGATCTCACACCATGTCTCCATATTCTCGCCAAAAAAATCTTTCATCCATAATTATTCGTTGCCCAAAAGTGGACATTTCTTGTCATTCTATTTTAACTAGCAGAGTGCCCGCGCGATGCGGCGGGGGAAACACATACTCTTTTAAGGGTGTGCATCATTGGGTTCGGTTCGGTTATTGGAGTCAACCGAAACCAAAGTCATCAGTTAATCGCGTCATGCAGCGGTTGCAACAAAGAGGTTAAACGGATGTGTCAAGACATCTTAACATACATGGCTATAAACAATGTTGCAGAGCTCGCAATGCGCTACCAACTCGGCCGACTGGGGAGTTGCAAGTACTCGGCGTAGTCGGGCGAGTACTCGGGGGTCGAATCGGCCTATGCGGGGAGTACTCAGAATATTCGGCCAACTCGGCTATACTCGGTGACCCACCCTGTAACGAGTACTCGGCGAGTAATTGGTCAACTTGGATTACTTTTGCAACTATGGCTGTAAATAGTTTTTCCAAAGAAATTACATTATTATTACTATTATTATAAAATAGCTTATCTTAATAATCCAAAAAAAATGACAACTCTTTTAGCCAAACGTCCCATTTAGCTGTTACCATCCCAAGTCCAAACTTATTTAGATTTTTATCAATTATGTATAAGCAAATCAAAGTTTGCATTAGTTATCTATCATACTGCAAATTTGAAAAAAAGCATAAATTAGGATTCTTATCATCATGGATGAGTAAAGAAGTAACTATCCAACGAATCACTGTTTTTTATAAAAAGAACATAGTAAACTTATAGTTTTTTTTATGTTAGTCAAAAAGGTGTTGATAAATCTCTAATAAATATTACTTTCAAATGTTAATATAGTTAAAATACAGATTTTGGCAAAAAAAAAAAAAAAAAACACAAAAAACTAAAGGTAGTTAATCTTCATCTTCATCATCATTAGAACCAGGTTGCATCTCATCAGAATCATCAGCATTTGCTCACAAAGAGCGGTTGAACCTGGACTACGAAATTTCGGTTTAACTTAATGGTTGTAAAAAACAAAAGTGAAGGCACCAATATGTTATAAGATGGTAGGTGGAATCAAGATAATGCAACTTGCCATGTGCTACTACAAATCTTACCCTATGTGCGTATAGAACTCTGAAATCTTTTTTAAGGATCCCATCAAACTGAACAACATAAAAAACAAGCATTCCTTTCTGAAAAAAAAAAAAACAGATAGTTGTAAGTTATGGATAATACACTTGAAAATGCATTCCTAACTTGTACCCATGAAATTATAGAGAACCAAAATCTGTTATCTGTGGATTTGGCACAAATTTGTCAAATAAATTGGTTAGTGGGAATGACATTTTGAAATGAACGAACCGACGAAGATCTTACAAATGTGATTCTAAGGCTTCCATCTAGTTTATCCGCTCGAAGAAATACCTTATTTTGTGATCCTCGTTTTGATATTCCTATATAAATTGGAAAAAAATGAAAGATTGCATTAATAAGAAATTGGTAAATAAACCTCCACACATGTTAACTTAAACTATTGTAACTATTGAATAAATCCTTTGGCGATTGTACCATACCTGCGTAGAGAAAGCCCACTGTCCGAATACCAGCCAACAACGCCGACATCAGATGTGGACAAATAACATCAGTTACATTTTGCTAAAGGGGAAAATTCAATCCAACAACAGGTAGATGATTCAATTCGGTTATATAGTAATTCAAAATGTACCTTAAGGGACACTGTTTCTTGTTGGCAATTTGAAATCTGCCAAAAAAGAATCCACAAAAGAAAACTCTATATTTGCTTAATACAGAAAGTGGAGTTTAATTTTAATATATAGAGATAAATCATTTTTGCAGGCTTGTCTGCTTTAAGATGCCTACTTAATGACAACTAAAACCTACTTCACAAATGTGTTGCTTATGTCCACTTTCATCTTCATTATATAGTTTTGTGTACTGCAGTTTTGTATATTGCAAAGTCCAGACTGTTAGTTCTGTACTGCAGTTTTGGGACAATTTCATAATTTACACACCAATAAAAGGAAACACAAAGAAGCTATATATTTCGTGTTGCAAGAATAAGTGCCAGATAAGATATAGCCAAAAACACATAACTAAATACAAAAAAGAAAAATCTAAAAGGCAAGCTTAACTTTTGAAAGAACAGTTTTCACTTGTATCAGATCCATTCATTTTTTTAAACTTATTCAAATTATATAGAAAACATTAAACAATCATAGTTATAAATAACATCAAAATCATACCCCTAATCCACGAATTGAAGGAGAAACTCTAGGGATAGGGTGCTCTCCGTATCATAGGTCGCCTTGGAGGGTTGACAGAGTCCATAGGAATACAAGCAAACTGAACCCACCTATATTTACATATGACATATTAACTTGAAAGTTATTAGAAATTTATTTAGATTTAAGAAGACACCGACACATTAAACTGATTTGTACAAACATAATCAATCTAAATTGGAACAAGCCCTTTAGCCTCTTTTTTTCTAAAATATGCAATTGTGTATATGTATTATGTTCATGAACGATCATTATCATTTTTAAAATTTTCAAGACAATCAAAGTTTTAAAATACATAAAGAAAGCTGTTCACCAACAGGTTCGACCCACCCAAGCTGAACAGTTTGGTTTGATTTGTGCATTGCCAAATTTGGATCTTTTTATATGATATTACAAGACTATATTTAGTATCCAAGGAATTGGGAGCATGTTAAGTAAATGCACGAGTTTAAAACAAGACCTGCTGATGTAGCAACAACCTTTTAGCTTAATCATATCAAACCTTGAGTCCGTATATGTAATCTCTGTCTTACATTCGAACCACATGTTGACCCTGCAAAAGAGAGAATCAAGGTATATTGGTTTTAGTGAATAGATGAGAGAGAGTTTTTGTACATGAGGGTGTTCGATTTTTGAAATTTGCTTTGCACATGAGAGAAATAGAATGGGATAAGTATAATTTGAATTTGAAGAGTTGTCCATCTTCCACTTATTAAGGCTTTATAATAGAACCATAAAACCTCCTTTTGTAAACTTTGCTTCTAGAAGCAATTTTATAGTGTAAGTTGTTTGACACTAAAAAAACTTTATTATATGCATTAAGTGTTGTACCTTAAGCAATTATATTTGTATTATTTAAAATTTAAGAAGTTCTTATCTCATGCATTATATAAAATGCAATGATCACTTGTACATAAGGCATTCTTTCTTGTACATTTCAACACACACATCGGTATTGACTACGACAAACATCAAAACGTCGACAAAAATGAGTCGGTCGTCATGGTATTTTCGAATGCTTTTAAAATATAATAGTTTTAAAGTTATAATAGAATTAAATAAAAAAATATATAATTTTATAGGAGAGGGGAGGAAAATGTAATTACTAACTAAAAATTAGGGAATTAAAGTGTAAATAAGATAGGGTATTAAAGTGTAAATAATGTATGAATGACTATTTTACCCTCATTTTAGGGTTATTAATGAAAAGTTAGTTCTTAACTTTTGGGTATCTTAAAATACCCCTCTCTCAAAAAGACATATTTGCCCCTAAATTTTTTTTATTATGTGCATTAAGTGTTGTACTTTAAGCAATTATATTTGTATTACTTAAGTTTTAAGAAGTCCCTGGCTCATGCATTATAATATAGTATAGATTATAGATTCTTGGATTTCCCTAATTTGAGGTCCAAATTTTGTTAAAAATCCTGGTTACCAACGTCTCCACATTTATATTAAGGGGAAATGGAATTTAATAATTCCAACTTTGGGGGGTTGGAAGGCAACAGTCCCAACTTGAAAATTGTAACACAGCAGTCCCAACTTGTCAACATTTTTATTCTAATGGTCCCAGACTAACTGGGGTTAAGTTTTTCTGTTAAGTGATGACGTGGACTGCCACGTGGCGTCTGACGTGGCCAAATCAGTCCCACTTGGCAAAAAAAACGTGGGCCCCCTATGACACTTGTTTTTTCAATTAAAAAAATCCTTTAATATTTAAAAAATCTTTTAATAACTTATATATATATATATATATATATATATATATATATATATATAAACAGAGAGAGAGAGAGGGAAAGCCCAAACAACACATATCACCATCAGCCACCTTCACCGCCTTCGTCACCATCAACCACCGCCACCGCCGCCATCTGCAACCACAACCACCTTCACTGCCTTCGTCACCATCAACCACCTCCACTGCCTTCGTCACCATCAACGACCTCCACTGCCTTCGTCACCATCAACCACCTCCACCTGCAACCACAACCACCTCCACTGCCTTCGTCCCATCATCTGTCGTCTTCTTCAACACAAAGCTAACTAACCCTAACACAGAGCTGTCGTCTTCTTCAATTTAGGGTTAGAACTAAGAACCCTAAAATTTGGGGGAAAGCCCTAATTTTACAAGTGGTTGGTGGGGGTGAATGGTAGAGTGGATATTATGGGGTGGAGGTTGAGGGGAATGATGGTGGGTGTCATCGGAGGGAAAACAGAGGAGGAGGAAGAGGGAGGGTGGTGGAGGACGCTGGTTAAAGTCGGAGATGGTGGTGGAGGACGCTGGTTACAGTCGGAGATGGTGGTGGTCGTCGGAGATGGTGGTGGTCGGTGGTGACAGGACGATGAAGAAGGGGGTGGGTCGCCGGAGATGGTGGTGGTCGTCGGAGATGGTGGTGGTCGCTGGTTACAGGCTGTCTCTCTCTCTCTCTCTCTCTCTCTCTCTCTCTCTCTCTCTCTCTCTCTCTCTCTCTCTCTCTCTCTCTCTCTCTCTCTCTCTCTCTCTCTCTCTCTCTCTCTCTCTCTCTCTCTCTCTCTCTCTCTCTCTCTCAGCATGATATGTATATAAAGATAGATATAATAGGTTTTTTTTTTATTAATTGAAAAAACAAGTGGGACCCACATTTTTTTGCCAAGTGGGACAGATTTGGCCACGTCAGACGCCACGTGGCAGTCCACGTCATCACTTAACAGAAAAACTTAACCCCAGTTAGTCTGGGACCATTAGAATAAAAATGTTGACAAGTTGGGACTGCTGTGTTACAATTTTCAAGTTGGGACTGTTGCCTTCCAACCCCCAAAGTTGGGATTATTAAATTCCACACGGTATTTTCCTCCAAGTCCATATCTTTGTTAGTATCACCAACCCAAATGTTTACCCCCAATCTGCATACGGTTATATATTGTATATAAGTGTATGTTCAAAAGGACTTGCTGTATTCAAGGTCTCACATGTTGTAAGCCTTGAATGTCACACCTTTTAACTGTATTTTGGGTGAGTGGAACATTTAAAAATTAGATTGTTTATTTTACTTGAGTTTGAGGCTATCTATTTATTATACACTCATCCTATCTTATTGTAATGGAATATACAAACATCTTTTGTATCTTATATGATTTTTTTGATATATAATTGTTGATCTTTTACAGAAAAAAAGTACTTGTTCCATTTTGTTATGTTATAACATTACAAAAGAAACCTTTTGGAAATCTAAACTGATAATTCTGTTGTGATTACCGGTTTCTTACATGTTACATTACAACGGGATAGGATCAAGCCGGGCCACAGGAATACAAACCAACGGGTTCGCTCTAGGAAGTGTGATCCCAAGTCCCTCTTCCATATCAACACTAGTGAGGTTTCCATCTTCCCCAGCCTTCCAATCAAAGCATTGAATCATAGCACCAAGTGTTGTTTGTATCACTTGCAATGCCAGTGAAGTTCCAGGACACATTCTCCTCCCACTACCAAATGGTAACATGTGAAAATGTTGTCCTCTCACATCCAAGTTGTTTTGTTCAAAACGTTCAGGACGGAATTCCAGTGGGTTTTCCCAATGGCTTGGGTCTCTTCGAGCGCCCACACATTGATAAAAATAGTAGTGTTTGCTGGAATATGGTAACCAGCCACTGTACAATCTTCAGTTGATTGTCTTAATATCATTGGGCCGGTAGAGTGGAGTCGTAGTGTTTCCTTGACAATTGCTTGGAGGTACGGCAGGTTTGGTATGTCAGATTCTTGTAAAAGTCTCTCTTTTCCTATCACTTGATCGATTTCTTCCACCGCTTTTTTCATTATGTTTGGATGGTTTGATAAGTTCTGCTAATGCCCATTCTATCGTGATCGCGGAAGTGTCTGTTCCTGCAGCAAATATATCCTGAAATGACAATATATATATGTTAGCATTTTAGGAGTTGGCTAAAAATCCTCCTAAAATTTGATGGTACCCTATAACATCAAATCAAGTGTTCCTTTCTTATTATTTGTTTGTCTTTTAAATTGAAAAAAAGGTAATATTACTAGGGGTGTAAATGATACGTAGTGGCTCGAGAGCTACCCGGGATCGGCTCAGTAAAAAGCTCGAACGAGCCGAGCCTTATCGAGCCCGAGCCTAAAATATGGCTCGTTTAGTTATCGAGCCCGAGCTCGAGCCCTAGATACAAAGCTCGATTGGGCTCGCGAGCCTAAATGAGCCCAAACATAATTATAAGTTATTTATATATCTTTTATAATTTATAGCTACATCTCCAAAGCTCAAGTCCTTATTTCATAGGCCCATTTAATAACACTCGCGAGCCGAGCTTTTGCAATCTCGACCCGAGCTTTTGATTTTGCTAGCAAGCCGAGCTCGAGCTTAAGATTGTAGGCTCGAACCGAGCCGAGCTCGAGCTTCATAAAACCATAACGAGCCGAGCTCGAACCCAGTCAGGCTCGGGCTGGGTTCGGCTCGTTTACACCCCTAAATATTACTGACATGACGCGTTAAAGGGGGAGTGTAACAAGTAAAAACATATAACGTATGATAAGTTTAGCACCACTCGTATTTTACCAGAATGAAGGCTTTAATGTTCTCTCTTGTCAACTTTATCTCCATGCTCTCATCTTCTGCTACATCTAGTAAAATGTTAAGCAAGTCCTTTACTTTTCCTGACTCCTTCTTTCTTGATTCTTCATGTTCTTTAATAATCCTTTCTATCAATTCATCAAATCTTCTACGAATATCCTTCAATCTTTTCCCAAAACCTTGCAAATCTAGATTCTTAAAGACCCATATGTAGTCTGAGAGGTTAAACTTACCCGTAATCTCAGCTATTTCAGTAACAAGTTTCTTCATTTCATTGGCGTCATCTTCGTTCTCTGAACACCTTTCACTCATAAGCATTCTTGATATCACATTGTTTGACATCTTCACTAGCTGCCCATCAAGGTCCACTGCCTTCCCAATTTTCGCCTTTTGGAAGAGTGATTTTATAAACCGATTAATCTCATCTTGTCTAACAGGAAGAAGCAAGTCAAGTGTTGTACCATTAAGAAGTTGTGACATGACTATCTTCTTCATGAATTTCCAATATGATCCATATGGAGCAAAGGAGAAGTCTTTTGATCCATAAGTTAAGTATGCCACTGCTGAGTTTTGTGGGCGATCTAAATAGGCGTTTTCGTATGTTTTAAGAAACTCTTTTGCCATTTCTGGTGAACAAGTCACCACACAAGGTACAGAACCAAGAAAGAGACGGAAAACCGGTCCATAACGAAGAGAAAGTTTGTGAAAAGCTTGATGAGGGATTGGGGCAAGTAGGTGGAGATGTCCGATGATTGGTAGCGCAAACGGGCTCGGTGGAAGATGAGGTTTAGCACTTGTGGATTTGAATAAAGCCCGGATCAAGATGGTGGAGATGAGCCATATGAGAAAGAGGAACAGGTAGCTATGAAAATCAGGCATGGTTATTAGAAGGTTAAAAGATGATGTGCCCAAACAAGTAAAAGAATACCCAAATTTATATGAAATTAAACCTCCTTTACATGCTATAACGAATAAATTATTGGCAACACATTTGGTGTTATTCTTTATTAGACAGAATCTAGCCGGCAAGGAGAATTGATGTTTATGGAATAAAGACCAAGTCTTATGTCAATGATTGTTGGTTAGAAGTTTTCAAGCCATGTATAGAGGATCCACAATGCTATGGATAACAACATTTTATTGTGATCATGTCGCACGTTTTTTATATACCTTGATTATCTACGAAGAAACACTTCCGCTATTTTTGTTGTTAGTGTTCTTGGTTTTTATATCATAGATTCGACAAAGGTTGCGCGACCATGTGTATTTGTGGGTGATGGCATGTTCATAATTTAAACCCATGGTGGTTGTGGCAATAATCAAGCAAATTTGCTGGTGTAATTTAAGGAATCTTGTGAGAGATACTAGCTTTCAAAGCCTAAGGGTTAATTATCTAGTGAGCTATTTGACTTGGTAGTCGTTTCTAAAGTAGGAAAACGACATGTTTTTTGGTTGTAGCCATATGGGCATTATTAATTTTGCAACATATTAACTAATATACTTGACTAACTTGATCCAACAAGTTAAATCCATTCAAAAAAAGTTATACACAAGAAGTAGTCCCACAAACATTGCCGTTGAAAATCCCCCCCTAAACCTTCTTTCTACATTCATTTTTATTCCACATAGAGGTGTACAAAAGCCGGTTGGGCCCAAACCGGTTCTGATTATAAACTAGTCCGATTTTTTTATTTTTATTTTAATACCTTGGTCTCATACCGGTTTGGAGTATAAACCAATTTTAGGATTGAAAACCCCAACCAACCTAAACTGATTTTGATCTGGTTCAAAACCTGTTAGGACAAAAACGAACTGGGTTTTTGACATGTTTTTCAAATCGAGTCGGATTACAAACCAATTTTAGGGAATAAGACTACGACCGGCATGCAAACAAACAAGTAGTTCAAAACCGGTTTGGGCCAAACCGGTTTTTAGTGAAGTGTGTCGGCCCAAACCGGTTTACTCCTCTAGTTCCCCACAATGAAGTTATGGTGGGCCGCACAACAATATTGATTTGGGCTGCTTAGCCACCTAACCCAAGACCTCTTTTTCCTCTTCGTTCTCGTGGCCCGTGGGCACAACGATTTCATTATCTTAAATCCTAATTGGTTTTGCTAAGGCCTAGTCAAATGCAACCTCAGCCCATTTATGTCTAACTTGCTAGACTTGTCGCAAAAATTAAGTTCAGCAACAATTTTTTTTTTCCATTGTTTTTTTTACCCAGTCTTCTTATTTATCCAAAACAACCAAGTGGCAGGTAAACAGAACAACAATCTAGCGGCGACCCTAATTTGAATAGCAAACCTATTCCTACTAAAGACATAGCTATGGGTCTTAAGAGTCAAAAAATTACCATGCACGACTCGATAAACCATGTTCAGGAATTCCACGGTCTCTTGGGCTAGGGAGCCAAACGTGTTCACCGAGTTTGCCTGATTTTGCCTTCAATAATGTCGAGCAATCAACAACCCATTGTCTCTGAGCCTAATAAAAGGGGACACTTTGTAAAGTCCACACAGTCCACATAAGCTTACATTAAAATAACATGCACTTGCCTACAAAAGAGGACACTTTCATCTACATGTATGGAAATAAAATTGTCGGTAAGTGCATGTAATTTTAATGTACATACGTGTTAGAGTTTAAAAAATAAGTATCATACATATATGTTTGACAATATACCCATATGTATAATTGAAAAATGTAATATACACATATGTATAAATGCAATATACACATATGTATAAATGAAAAAAAAAATAAAAATAAAATATTCTTGCAAGCAAAGCTACAATTTAACAAAAAAAAAAAAAAATTGTCTTAGAGAAATGTGTGGTCCATAATAGTTTTCTCAGTTCTCAATTACACTATTGTTCTTTTAAGATCCATATCTTTTATATATATATATATATATATATATATAATATATATATATATATAGGGGAAGTATATGTGGAAAACCCTTCTTAGATGAAAAACCCTAGTAAACCCTATACTTGGTCCACATTCTTCCACATCATCCCACCAACAATTAATCTCTATTATATTAAGAGGGTTATTTTGGTCATTTTGTTACACATGATATTATCCCCTCCTCTCTCTCCATATATATATATTGTTTCTCTCATTTCTCTCCATTTATTTTTCAAATTCAAAATCAGATCTTAGATCCTCTCTCTACCCTCTCTCTGTCTCTCTCTAGAACCACCACCACCACCACCACCACAACAACCACCACCATGACCCGTCTCCTCCACTGAAACCACCACCACCACCATGACCCGTCAGAAGTTAAAGGGGTTTTTAAAGGCTTCAAGCTCTTCTCCCAGATCTGTAAGTAATCTCAAATTTTAGGTATGTGTTTTGTTTCTTAAAGCTCCTTCTTTTGATTTTATAGCATTTGCACTATTATTTTGGATCTGGATCTAGGTCGAAGTGGCATTTTGGATCTAGATCTTGGTGGAAGTACTTAGATGGTGGTAACATTGTTTTCTTTTTTCTTTTTTTTTTAGATCGGTACTTTTATACCAAAAAAAACTAGTACTTTATACCAAAAAACACTAGTACTTTTTTTTAGATAGGTGTATAAATGATGATATGTTGATTTTTAGTGGAATCTTGGATTAATATTCCGGTGATGGTTATTGGAAATGTCGCTATCATGATTTTAGGGTGGCTGATTTTTGAATATTCTAAATAGTGACAAAAAATAATAATTGTGATGGAAATTTGCAGGTACGAGAAGTGAGACCAAAGGTAACGCTAGTTGTAAGGATGGCAGCTTCCGTCGCTAACTATGATTATATAGTCGATTGGGAGTTTCAAAATGGACGGATTGATCCGAGTCAAGGTTAGGTTATGATTCCATTCGGTTTCATTTAATACAGAATCAATTTTATGTAAAATAATCACTACATCACCTAATGTATATAACCTTTTGTGCGATGCCTGGTAAATAAAGCATATGTCAAAATTTTTTTTGGGTTTTGCTAGAAAACTAATAACAGTTTCAGCATGATTTTTTTTTTTTTTTTTGGGTTTTGCTAGAATAATAATAACAGTTTTGGGGATAGTTTTTGGTTGCATATCAAGTGTTTGATCAAATGCTTGAATGAAAAAAAACTTATGTTAACCTTTTTTTATTTTTATTATTATTATTATTTGTTTATGTTATATTGTTATTAGATTGGGGACATGAGATTAATATTGTTTTGGCATGTGAAAATGTTATGAACTCGTCTAGGGTGCATGTCTATTTTTTTGCAGTCCGAGTCTTGTATGCTCACACACGTTAGTGATGCTAACACATGCTAGTATATGCCCAACTAACAGGTGTTAGGGTCCATATGACATACATTAGTTTCAGTAAATCATATGTTTTAGAATATGCTAACACATGCTACTGATGTATTGTTGGATTTCAAACCATATTAATCGTATTTGAGTAGTTGTATTAACATAGTTGTAAAAATCGCGTTTAGTGTTGGTTATACACATGTTTGAGTATGATACACTTGGCACTGCAGATTTGGTATTTTTTATACACATGTTAGTGATGCTAACACATGTAATTGATACGACTCTTGTATGCTCACACACGTTAGTGATGCTAACACATGCTAGTATATGCCTAACTAACAGGTGCTAGGACCCTATGACATACGTTATTTTAGTAAAACATGTATTTTAGAATATGCTAACACATGCTACTGATGTCTTTTATTATATTATATATTTCGTGTGCTAGGGTTTTGATTTGATTTTTTAAATTAATTATTGTTGGATTTCAAACCCTATTAATCGTATTTGAGTAGTTGTATTAACATAGTTGTAAAATTGAGTATGATATACTTGGCACTGCATATTTGGTGTTGTTTATACACATGTTAGTGATGCTAACACATGCTAGTATATACCTAACTAACAGAAGTTAGGGTTCATATGACATACGTAGTATATGCCCAACTAACGTGGGTTAGAGTTCATATGACATACGTTATTTCAGTAAAACATATGTTTTAGAATTACACTACACATGTTAGTGATGTCTCATTATATGTTTCGGAGAGTCCAACTAACACGTGTTATCTTTTTTTGTAGGTGAAGAGATGTTTCGCGTTAAAGATGAAGATGGGTATCAAGAATGAAGCATAGCTAGATCTTTTTTATGTTATGATAGTTTTTTATCATTCACAAATAATTATGTATGTATGAAAACTTTTTTGATACATTTTTAGTATTGATTGTAATGATCGTTTTTATCATTTATTAAATAAATACACATTTTATGTGTTCTTTTACTATGTTCTTTTAGTATATGTCTGGTAACACATGTTAGCGATGTCTCATACGTGGTCAGAATTTTGCATCACAACACTAACGTATGTTATTTTTTCGTGCTGGAGAAAGTGTCATAAAGTAGGAGAGAGGTGACTTGACAAGTGTCAAATCAACCTTTTTAAACCTAGGATTCAGAAATTTAAATTATAAAAAATTCATTTAAAATGACCTTAATGCCCTTAATCTACCTTTTTAAGCAAGTGGCCCACTTGCTTTTGAATATTATATAGAAAATAATTTTGGACCATTGATCAAACTTGATCAATGGTCACAATAGAGTTTTCAAAGTTTTTCATGAAGATGAGGTTTCCTCTTTATCCATCCCCTATATACCTATATATATATATATATATATATATATATATAGGCTAAGTATAGACAAGAAACCTCCCAAAATGAAGAAACCCCCACAAACCCTTTATGTGGCTCTTATTGCTCCACATCACTCTCTATTATTTTAACTAAAAAGGGTAAAATGGTATTTTTACCCTTCCCCCTCTTTTCTAATTTGAATTTTCTCTCCCTCCCTCCTATATAAACAACTCACTCTCTCTCTCTTCATCTCTCTTCCACCATCTTTATCAAGATTAATCCCACCACCACCACCACCACCGCCACTGCCACCGCCACCACCACCACCACCACCACTTCAAGAGGTTTCCACCTGAAAGTTATCAGAAACAGAGTAGTTAAATGAGCAGGTAATTATTTGACAATTATAAGTATCGACCTTTTCTTTTATGTTTCGTAAACAGAAACAGAAGCAATTATACAAATTACGTTTGTATTTTATAAATATTATAACTATTGACCATTTTCTTTTATGTTTCCTGAATGACCATTCATAAATAAACAATTATACAAACGTAATTTGCATCTGTTTGTATTTTATGAATGACCATTTTCTTTTATGTTTCATGAATGATTCATTTAAATAAACATATTTGATGCAATTATTTTGTGATGGTTTGAACGGTGGTTTTTTTAAAAACATATTATTATTTTATGTTTCGAAATCATGGTTTGGTTTTTGTTCCGCTGTATCTTTGAACGGTGCTTTTTTTTAATTAATATAATAAATCTTGAATGTTGTTTTACTATCCGTCATTATATTAAAATTAAACAAATTAGTTTCTGCTTTAATGTTATTGTTTGATTGATGCTTTAGTTTTGCCTTTTTTTAATTAAAATAATCACTATATGTTGTTTATTAATGGTTTTTGTGGTTTGAAAATGGTAAATGGTAATCACCAAGTTTTGATTTTTAATATGATTTTGAAAGGGGTTAAAAAACATTTAATGGTTAGAGTTTGAATTTTGAGCTAATTAGTGTTTGGTAATAAGAACTTGTTTTCTCATGGTTTGAAAATGTAGTTATAAAGGTTAGTAGGACATTTATTATTATTATTATTATTATTATTATTATTATTATTATTATTATTATTATTATTATTATTATATTTATTTTAAACCATATAAACTTTTGAATGCGTTTGTTTCGTGTGTAACAGCAGAACTAAGTTGGTATAATTTAGTTTCTGATTTTTTTTAACACATACAAAGGTTTGATTTTTTTGACCTTTCATGAGTTATTCATTGTTTGGGCTTACTAGAATGCATATGATTTTATGGGTTTTAGTTTGGTCCATTCGATGGTTATTTGACACATGTTTTTTAAGGTTAAAGGCTTCCTACTTGGGAGAGATTTGACATAAATATGGGAGCCTCTTTATTTTCTAACTTAGTAACTTACATCATGGCCCTTAAACTTTAAATGTTTATCATATTTAACCTACACTAATATGATTTTGGATTTTGGTTATTTTGGGATGAAATCTGTGTTGCGTATGTTTCGTATGTAACAACACCACTAAGTTGGTATAAATTAGTTTCTGATATTAGTTCTACCAGATTCAAAGGTTTGATTTTTTGACTTTGATGAGCTACACATGGGATGAAATCTATCTTGCCTCTGTTTCGTATGTAACAACAGAACTAAGTTGGTATAAATTACTTCTGATTTTTTTACCATATATTAATTAAAACAAAAGTCATTAATCATGGGTTCAAATCTATGTTTACATATTAATTAACCTTTTTATATGTTATTATTATTAATATGTTTTTTAATCAAAATTGGTGAATTTTAATGTCTCTTAACATATGCAACAATATGTCTGATTTGTTTTTTACAAGTATTTGCATGTTTGTATGAGTATTATAATGTGTGGGATGTATGTTTGCATCTGTTTTCTATATTGCGTATGTTTCGTATGTAACAGCAGAACTAAGTTGGTATAAATTAGCTTCTAATTTTTTTTACCATATATTGATTAAAACAAGTCACTAATCATGGGATCAAATATATGTTCTGCGTCTGTTTCGTATGTAACAGCAGAACTAAGTTGCTATCAGTTTCGTATGTTTGATAATCTTGATAACTAAATGGATAAAACAATGTTTGTTTGTATCAGTTTCGTATGTTTTTTTTGTAATCCAGATGGTTAACATACGTTAAGACAGGGGGGGGGGCTTTACATGTAAATTGATGATTTTTGTTTTATTTTTGCAGGTGATCATATTTTTTGCATTAAGGATGAAGATGATTATCAAGAATGAAGTGTAGACAATATTTTTTATTTATGATAGTTTTTTTAACATTTGTCGATTTGTAATGACCGTTTTGTTTGCTTTTAGCATTTTGTAAGAAACAATTCTTGTCTACATTTGAATGTTTTTTGATCTATAAAGTTTTTAGCACTTTTGTAATGACCTTTTGTTTGTTTTTAGCACTTTGTAAGTAACAAAATGCCTATAACCATATCAATTCTCGTTACGTATGCAACAATTCTGGTGCTGGTACAATAAAACGAAAAAAAATATGGTCTAATAAAAAAAATAATAAATCAACATTTTTTAAATAATATAAACTGGCAACTCAGTTTTAACCTACGTAACACAACACATGTTACATATGTAACACGGGGCATCTGGCAGATTTCGGATAATGATCACAAAAGTATGAGAGAGATGATGTGACATGTGTCAGGTCAACTTGTCATAGATGCTTTTTCAGAAAATGTCATTTGACCCTTTTGCCCTTTTTTTGTCATCTAGTCTATTAATTGTAATAAAATAATGTAGAATCAATCTAGGCCATTGATCACTTTAGATCAATGGTCTAGATTAAGTTTACCGGGTTTCTTCGTTTTAGGTGGGTTTTTTATTTAAACCTTCCCCTATATATATATATATATATATATATAGGATCCGGATAATTTGAAAACTCCTCTGAGTTGCGAGAACTTGAAAACCCCTCTAACCCAATAATATCATGACACATAGGCTAGGAAGGATTATTTTATTGAGGGGCATTTGTGTCAATTACTTTATACCCCACCCCACCCCACCCAACCCCTCCCCCCACCTTTTTAATATTCTGACCACTCTCTCTCTCTATCTCTCACACATACACGCACACACATACACCTCTCTCTCTCTCTCTCTTCTCTCTCGTCCATTCTCTCTCTAAAACACACACGCCAGACACATACTCTCTCTCTCTCTAAAGAACAGACCTGAAAACAATCTGAAGACGATGGTGACGATGGTGGATCGTTTGGTTGTTTGGACAGATCTGAAGAACATACCCTGAAACAGGGGGGTGACGATGGTGGGTTTGATGAAGACGATGAACAGGGGGTGATGAAGGGTGGTGGGACGACGGTGGTTCACGGTGGTTTGAGGGGTGGTGGGACGACGACGGTGGTTCACGGTAGTTTGAGGGGTGAAGACGGTGGTGGGACGACGGTGGTTTGACACAGGTATGTTTTTTGTATTATTTATATTATTATTATTATTATTATTATTATTATTATTATTATTATTATTATTATTTTCTGTTATTATTATCAGTATTATTTTATGTTATTATTATTATTTTTATTTTCTGTTATTATTATTATTCCGACCATGAACCATAGATCCTGGTCTGCACAGAACCACCGTGAACAAGGGGTTTGATGATGGTGGTGAACAGGGGGTTTGATGGTGGTGGTGAACAGGGGGTTCGATGGTGGTTCGATGGCTGTTAATGGTGGGTTTTCGATGGGTGTCAACGAACAGATCTGAACGATCTGAATGGTGGTGGGTTGGGGATCTGAACAAATCTGAAATGGTGATGGTTTTGGGATCTGAATAGATGTTTTGATCTGTGGTGGGGTTTTCGATGGTGGGTTGTGGTGACCGGGGGGGGGGGGGGGGGGGGGGGGGGGGGGGTGGTGTTATGGTGGTTGATGGTGGTTATGGTGGTTCGATGGTGGTTCGACGTGGTGTGATTTTTTAATGTTAAAGTTGCAACGTTTTTGGTGCTTCATAAAATGTAAAATGTTTTGTTTGTTTCATTGACAGTTATGTGTTCATGTTTCTAATGATGAATTTTTGTGTTCAGATTGCAACAAGCAGGCGAATTCGAGAAGCAACCATCTTTTGTTTTGATCCGCTGGCAACCGATAAATATGTAAGAACCTATCTGTTTACATGACCAGTTTTCTTAGGTCCAACAAGAATTTGATTGTTGAAAATAATTAGTATTCTTTAATTATGATATAAATAAAATCTTATGAATAAAGAAACTCACATTTTAAAGATTATTATTGTCTTATCCAACAAATGCATTTGCTTTTCCTTTAAGATGATGTTTTGGACTCTTTTTGATGATACGTCTAATGAATTTTAGATTCAGAAAAAAAGGTGTGCATCCTTTTTGGTTGTTCAACTCACTTGGGTACGCCAACGTTAACTGGTTTTTTTGGTTGTTCAATCACTAATGGGTTACACCAACGTAAACATGGTTTTTTTTGTGCTTTTTTGCTTAGCATTCTAATAAACTTTTGGGGTTACACCAACTAAAACACGTTTTTGATTTTGTGATTTTATTAATTGTGTTAGGATAGATTTATGGTATTTTGTAAGTATTTTGTTTCCTTTTTCTACACTGGTGTAAATTGATAGATTATGGAAATAACTTCATTTTTTAATTCATTTAAGTTGTTATGTTGTGCAGACCAGGATTTGAATTTGTTAAAGAGTTTTACACTGATGTAATTGCTTGAGTTAGTGGACAAGATTTTTATAGAATTAGTTTAGATGTAGGTTTCTTATATTTTTGGTAGATTTGTAATTTGGTTATGTTTTTCGTTTTCTTACACTGGTGTAATTGGTTGAGTTAGTGGCAAGTTTTATTGCAAGATTTTGTTGTTTTACATTTTTCTGTAAAGGGATACATTTACATGTTTTGTTTGTTTACATTGGTGTAATTACACCAGTGTAAAAATGAGAGAGAAAGAAGACAGATTGTACAACCTGATTATTTGTTTAAAAAAATAAATTGTTAATAAAATAAATGAATTAAAAAAATAAATGAATTATTTTTCTCTCACTTAGTGTTTTACCATAATACCCCTATTTGTACTTTATTACATTTAAATATTCTTATTACTAGATTTTATCCCGGGAGCGTCCCGTGTTGAAAAAATATAACAATTCTAATAATACTAATACTTCTCTTGATTAAGTATACCTATGCATCTTTAGAAGAGTAAAATTTCAATGATAGCATGGCGAATGGGCTGAATTTCAACATCGTAGATAAGAACCTGGTTTAAAAAGAAAAAACATGATTAATTGAATAACCTGAACACTTTGTTTTTTTTTCCGTATGAACGAAACCCCACAAAAAATAGTCGTTTTATTCTCCGTTTTTTATATAGCACTATGGTACTCGTATGGAAAGAAAGATAAAACGCTGCTCGTTAATTTGGTGTAATTTTTTTCTTTAGAAAATCTTGTATAATTAAAAGAGATATTAATGTTTAAAAACTATGAGAGAAACATAAGAGAGAAAAATTAAATTTGTTTTTAAATTCTTTTTTTCTTAAAATAACTCAATTTAATTTTAGTAGATTAGGTTTTATATATTATTTGTTTGTTTTTTTTTAATTTGCCACATGGCATGACACATGGCACAGTCAAGAAGGAGAATGCCTCCTTGAATGCCATGTCATTAAAATTGCTTTCTCTTTTAATATATATATAGATTAATTTAGTTACCAGGAGAAGACAAAAGACATCAACTTTAATCTCAACCCTTGATTGCTCAAGATCAATGGCCAAAAATGGTTCATATGGTTCTCTCAACTCATAATGGTTTTCAAATTATCCTAACCTATATTATATATAATATGAAGTGGTAAACGTACTCCCCTTACGTCATTTTTTACTTATTTACCCTTCCCTTAAGTTTTACTTACCCTTCAAAACACCCCCCCCCCCCCCCCCTAAGTTCTTCGTTATATACATTGAATCCTGTTTATTTTTCTCTATTTTGGTTTCTCTTTTGTTTTCTTTTGTATTCTCAACGAAATACCAACATAAACATCTATAATCAAACATTTCTTCACTCTTATTATTAATCCACATTATTCTTTAACTTCTTCATTATTATATGAAAACAATAACCATACTTGAAATGGTTACGAACAAGATTATTATCCTAAGATGGTCGTAAACTTATTATTTAATCAACATAAACGGTTACGGTTAGGTTATCATCATTATATATTTTTCAATATAGGCAGTTGATAATAATCGCAATTTGGTTGATAAAAACTTTGTTTCAAATTATTATTATTATTTGTATCTAAACCATTCCTTTCAGTAACGATTATTAGTTAATTATAGATAAACTAGCAGGGAACCCACGCGTTGCGGGCGGAGTCGACAATGCAGGGTAGAAACATAATTCAAACCTTAAAACAATTAAAAGAATCAATATGTAAGGTGTATGCTTGTGTGTGTAAGCATCTGTGCTTCGCAGTGTGGTAGTTTTT
>JAUTDX010006656.1:0-19642 GCA_030844895.1 Ambrosia x helenae | reverse complement strand
ACGCTTTGGGATATCCTGCTCTACTATCTGCCCAACCAATTCTCAATTCTCTGAAGAAAGCCTCCTCGCATACGCGTGACCCTCTAAGTTTTCAAAGGGAGTGAGGTTTGTGTGCCTACTTTTTCACCTTTAATATCCAAACCTTACTTGAGATTCAAGCACCCCTATCAACTCAAACGGGCAACCACTTTTTTTGCTACCCATCTTTCTCACCGAAGCCACACTCTTATGCCCCCCCCCCCCCCCCCACAAGATTGCATTGAAATACAACATTCACGAAATAAGTTTTTAGAAAATAAGTTTTAGTGACTTTTTATATAATAATTTATAAAAATACGTTTTTAGTAACTTTGTAAATAATTAATTATAAATTAAGTTTTTTCGTAAGTTTTTACAAAATAAATTATAAAAATACATTTTTAGTATCTTTGTAAATTTAATTAAATTATAAATTAAGTTTTTTTCGTAAGTTTTAAATAATAAATTATAAAATACGTTTGTTGATAAGTTTTAAGTAATTGATTAAAAATTAAGTTTTTTTCGTAAGTTTTTCATTAATAAATTAAAAATACGTTTTTCATAAGTTTTTAAATAATTAATTTATAAGTTAAGTTTTTCGTAACTTTTCAATAACAAATTATAAAATACGTTTTTACTAACAACTGTAAAATAAATAAAAAAATAAACTTTATTTTATTAATTACTTTTTAACTTTTTAAATAATATATTAATAAAATACGTATTTATTATTTTTCTTAAAAACAAGAGTGACTTAAAAATACCTTCACGAAATATTGTCCTCTTTTCTTCGATCTTTTTATAACATTTACGTAACCATTTTCCCTTTCCCGTATCTTGTACCTATTCGATCAATTCCTAGCGTGTCGAATATGTCCGGTCAGTCTCAAACGAAACTTTGACCGGGTAGGAGCCTTCCCCCTGATCTTCTACAGGCTTCTCCTCACCACCACCACCGCAAGCGTAGTTAGGATAGCCTTGGTGGCCAAATGGGGGCTCACCACTATAAACCATATTCGGTTGATGGTAATAGTATTGTGCATACGGGTCCTCCAAGGGGGTATTCAAGTCCAGTTGCACCGTATTGTCATGGTAACGAATGCTAGACTGACCCTCCCGACATTATCTGGTTTTAGACTCGTCGTAAGAACCACCAAAAATGACTGTCGTAATATGACATCTTGTATATATGTGGATAAAATTTGTATATCGTGGGTAAATGTTAAATGTAAAACGAAAACGAACGATATAATATCGAACGAATCGAATGAATTTATAGGCAAATTCTAATGGGGTATAGCGCTCGCTATGGGCCATAACGAGGCACTTAGGGTAAATTTTTCAGGAGTTTGTAGACTTTATGTCCAATCATACTTCAAAGCGTCTCGCTATAGCCATAGCGAGGTGCTTAGGGTTACTTTTTCCGACATCATCAGACTTACGTCCAATCTGTCAACCCCAAAGCGTCTCGCTATGACCATAGCGAGACACTTTGAAGTACGATATGACGTAAAGTCTGCATATGCCTAAAAAATGTTTACATCAAATGCCTCGCTATAGCCATAGTAAGGCAGTTTGAAAGATGAAATAACTTTTGAGAGTTGAAAATATAACGATCCAATATAAAAGTAGCCAAATAAGAAAATGGATTGGGTATCACTGTTAAGAGGCGGCCTCTTGTGACAGATATCTTTTCAAATGAAATTAGCCCCAACTTTTTTGTTTAGACTTTTAGTTAGAGAAATATGAAAGCATTAGTTCACAAATGAATTACGTTATCTGGTTCAGAAAAGTTTTTTTATTAAATTAATTTGACCTAAAAAATGATGTGTTTGAAGAAATTTCCCCCATATTATATAATATTGTTGAAGCCAAATAGTATTACGTGTTAGAAGAAATTTCACCCATATTATATATAATATTGACGTCAAAGAGTATAACTGTTTTTGAGATAATCTCTGCTGTTGAAATGTCCTCACTTTTGATCTCAACTTTATAAATTCTTTTCTCTTCTAGAAGGTTAACAGTTGGCGCGGCAGTTTTTCTCATTTCTTATAAACTCCATTACTATAGGGAGGAGGAGGGGGATGAAGCGCAATGTGACACTTTTTGGGTCCCACGTGGAGGAGGGGAGGGGGGAGGATTATTATTATTATTATTATTATTATTATTATTATTAATGTGTGTGTTAAATTAAAAAAAA
The DNA here is from genome assembly GCA_030844895.1 of Ambrosia x helenae. NCBI lineage: Eukaryota > Viridiplantae > Streptophyta > Magnoliopsida > Asterales > Asteraceae > Ambrosia > Ambrosia x helenae. Next base: position 17,421 of record JAUTDX010006656.1, on the reverse strand, counting down.
AACTGAACCAATCAAAAAAATGACATGTGGCCCAAAAAACGCCCCACGCCGGTGGAGATTTCCCCGCCCAAGGGGCTTCCCCTCCCCCCCCCCCCCCCCCTCCTGCCCCACTCCGGACGGTCTTAGATGCTCCACCAGTTCCGTTTTTTCCTCCCCACGTCGTTGACCTTTATATATGATCACGCGGTCTAATTGAAGAGGCATCCTCTTCATTACATACCCCATCTTCTCATTTTCTCTAGTCGTCTCTCTTCAAGAACCATTTTTTCTGATAATGGATAACTTATTCAAAAAGATTTGTGAAAGCAATATAAATTAAGATTTTGTTGAAGGATTCCATTTGACCTAGTTAAAATTCAAAAAGACTAGTTAAAATCTCAGTGGTGACTTTGCTTGTTGCAAACAGCAGTCAACAAATATTTGTTGAATTTTTCTTTGGTTATAAATGAGAGTTATTCAAAATAAGTTTACTGGATGATGATTTGACTAGCGTGATGCTCCTCTTCATTCTTTGAATAGTTTGAGGTTCCATGAGGTGTGTGGTGGAAATTAGGGCATAGTGAAAAAATAAGGAGAACCCCCCCCCCCCCCCCCCCCCCCCCAAAAAAAAAAAAAAAAATTACCTTACATTCACAACCAGAGAATTTTTTTTTTTTTGGGTTAGTTTTACATTTAGCGATATTCTGGTATTTTTTAAAGGGTATCCTATACATAAAACTGAGAAAAAATTGCACCTCAGCAAAAAAGTTGAGATGTACCCGTTACACCCCTGGCTGACAAGTGGAATTCAATACACTAGGCTAAAATAGACATTTGATCAATCAACTTACTAAAACAGTCAAGCTCCGGCTAAACCAGCAAGCGACAAATTTGGAAGAAAGAAAATACGTTGACTTAGCTTTAGCCGACAGTCAACCTCTATTTTTAAACTTTTTTTAAAAATGTTAGTCAACATGTTTATTTTTGTGTTTTTTTCCTTAGAAACACTCTTAGTATTATACCAATTAAAGTTTTTGATAGAGATTTGATTAAATGGTTCTAATTGATTCATTCATCACTATAAAATTTAAAAAAACAAATCACCATGGGAGGAGATATGGTAATAAATATAAATTACAATTCTATTATCACATATTCTATTACTAGCTTTTATTCCAGAAGTGTCCCGGTGTTGAAATCTATAACTTATAATAAAAGAATTGAACTTTGATGATGTGGCATTCAATGGAGGCCTCAAACCCCTCCTTGAATGTGCACGTGGCATCATGTAGGATTTTTTAATTTTTGAGTTTTTTTAATAAATCTATGTATATTATAATTATTTTAGGAAAAGATAAGAATTTAAAACCAAAATTAAATTTTCTCTCTAATGTTTCCTCCCATAACTTTTAAACGTTAATAATCTTTTATATACGAGATTTTTTAAAGAAAAAATTTACACCAAATTAACGAGCGTTTTATTATCTTTCCAACGAGTACCAAAGTGCTATATAAAAACGAAAAAAAAAAAACAACTATTTTTGTGAGGTTTGTTTTCAAATATATTTTACTCTACTAATAAATCACAAACGATAAACATAACTTCATAGGCAAGATTCCTTTTTTTTATATTTGAATATGATAACTTATGGCAAAAATTTGTTTAAAATAAATAATAATAATAATAATAATAATAATAATAATAATTCATTAATCATGTATTGACAAATCATTAATTATGTTGTCATATTAGATATTTTATTATGTTATATTAGATATTTCGACCCCGGGACACTCCCGGGATAAAAGCTAGTATATAATAAAAGAAAACACAATTTAATGACATGGCATTCTAGGAGGCATTCTCTCTTTTGAATGTGCCATGTGGCAAATTAAAAAAAAAACAAATAATAATATAAAATCTAATCTACTAAACACTAAATTGAGTTATTTTAGGAAAAAAAAAATTTAAAAACAAATTTAAATTTTTTCTCTCTTATGTGTACTCCTATAATTTTTAAACGTTAATATCTTTTTATATACGAGATTTTTTTAAGGAAAAAAATTACACCAAATTAACGAGCGTTTTATTATCTTTCAAACGAGTACCATAGTGCTATATAAAAAAAACGGGGAAAAAATGACTATTTTTGTGGGGTTTCGTTCATACAAGAAAAAAAAACACAAAGTGTTCAGGTTATTCATTAATCATGTTTTTTTCTTTTAAACCAGGTTCTTATTTACGATGTTGAAATTCAGCCCAATCGCCATGCTATCATTGGAATTTTACTCTTCTAAAGATACATAGGTGTACTTCATCAAGAGAAGCTAGGAGAAAGAATTACGCAACACTGCAACACATGGTGTCACCTTATACCATGTTATTTTTTTATTATTTAATTACAAGAGTAATAATTATTACTATTAGTATTAGTATTATTAGAATTGTTATATTTTTCAATGCTCCCGGGATAAAAGCTATCATAATAGATTTCTCAATCCCGGGATGTTCCCGGGGTAAAATCTAGTATCTAATATAACATAATAATAATAAAAATATCTAATATGACAACATAATTAATGATTTGCCAATACATGATTAATGAATATTATTATATTATTTATTTTAAACAAATTTCTGCCATAAGTTATCATATTCAAATAAAAAAAAAGAATCTCTGCCTATGAAGTTATGTTTATCGTTTGTGATTTATTAGTAGAGTAAAATATATTTGATTGATTTATTAGTAGAGTAAAATATATTTGAAAACAAAACCCCACAAAAATAGTTGTTTTTTTTTCTACGTTTTTTATATAGCACTATGGTACTCGTTGGAAAGATAATAAAACGCTCGTTAATTTGGTGTAATTTTTTTCTTTAAAAAATCTCGTATATAAAAGATATTAACGTTTAAAAGTTATGGGAGAAAACATTAAAGAGAAAATTTAATTTTGTTTTTTAAATTCTTATCTTTTCCTAAAATAATTATAATATATATAGATTTATTAAAAAAACTCAAAAATTAAAAAATCCTACATGATGTCACGTGCACATTCAAGGAGGGGTTGAGACCTTAATTGAATGCCACATCATCAAAGTTCAATTCTTTTATTATAAGTTATAGATACCCTCACAGTTGAAGCGTGAGGCGACCGAATGCTGAGGTTGGACCTAATGTCTTCAAAGAGAATCCCCGGTAAACCCTTGGTAAAGATGTCTGCTATTTAGCAACGTGACAGAACGTGTAAGATGCGAACGCCACCTCATTGGACATGCTCCTTGTCAAAATGAATATCTAGTTCAATATGGTTGATAAGCTGATGTTGAAACTGGATTTCCGGATAGATAGATAACACTTATGTTGTCACAGTAAACCAGTGTGGCATGAGAAAAGATGATTATGTAACTCTACGACGAGATTACAAAGCCGACACACTTCAGCAATGAAGTTTGCAACTCCTCTGTGTTCTGCTTCTGCACTTGATCTGGAGATAGTTGGTTGACGTTGGGATGACCAAGAAAGGAGGTTGTCACCAAAGTACACGTAGTATCCAGAAATGGACCGTCGAGTGTCCGTAGCATTCAGCTCTATCACGGTTTAAGGACAACGACTATGAGTTAAACCATAAGAGGTCGTACCCTACAAGTATCTAATGGTTCGTTTTAACGCATGCCAGTAAGCATAGTAGGGCCATGAATATACATTTACACTTGTTGAACAGCGTAGCTAATGTCAGGGCGAGTGAATGTTATGTATTGGAGAGCACCAGCTACTCCCACGCTTCAGTACAATTTTTTATTGATTAAGTAGTTGATAGACTGTAAAAAGAATTTGCCCAAGGCTTAGGGTTTGCTTCTAAGAGACTCCAATTTTTAGGGTTTTAATCATTTTATTATCAATTTTGATAGAAAAATATTTTTAGCAATTTTCAAAAAAGGTTTCTTTAGAGTAAAGCTCTAAAAAAAATGTCTATGGGTGTTATCATATTCACATATGGGTTCTAAGCGCAAAAACGACTTTCGTTTATTTTTCGAAAAGAACATCGATTTTAAATTCCATTTAGACCAATGGTAACTCCCAAAAAATGTCTATGGGTGTTGATTTTCTAAAAAAAAATTGGTTATAATATGTTTCTTTTTGTGGAAGGATTTTATCAATGAACTTATTTTGGAGTATGTTGTTTGTCTCGAAGCCCGAAGGTGTCCTTCCCACTCCTATATAATATATTAGCTGATTACTTCGGGAAGGTCTCGCGGTTGAAAAATCTAATATGACTTAATAAAAAAAATAAAAGAACAAAACCTGGTTAAAGCATCATTAAGATACGACCTTGATCGGTTTTATCTGATTGTACACATGAATCACCATGTGTCTTCTGATATTCATCCATCACCTAATTACATGTGCATAACAAATTTATTGTACGACCAATTAAAGAGCATATAATCTATATCTATATCTATACTACTATATAATGGGTTCTAGATTGGCAAGATAGTAATTTTCCTTTAATTTTAAGACACATAAAAACATTGTTTTTGCATTTGATACAAGTGTTAATGCATAAATAATTTCTCATTTACAATATTGTCCCTCTACATTTAGCATTATAATAATGTAGTGTAATAAATGACAAACAATAATGTAGTGTTATTACATATAGCATTTATATTTATGATGCAATACTATTTTATAAAAGCTTGTAAAAAACTTATTAACTTATACAAAAAATAATACATAAAAATTTGACTAACATATTCAAACCCAAAATAAAAAGAAATAGGCATTGTCCCATTCGTGATGACTAGGTCATTAGGAAAACCAAAATAATTGTCAAACAAGAATACATGATGGCTTTTAGTTTAAAATACAACAATTAAATAACTTATTAACTTATACTAAAAATAATACATAAAAATTTGACTAACATATTCAAACTCAAATAAAAGATAGGCATCGTCCCATTCGTGACTGACTCGGTCATTAGCACATGATGATTTTTTAGTTTATTTTTTTATACGTGCTTTTAATACAAAGAACTTCCACCAAAATAATTGTCAAACAAGAATACATGATGACTTTTAGTTTAAAGTTATTGTATAAGCAATAAAAGTTTATAGTTAAAAATTACACAATCGCCAACATAAAAATGACATATATACGTTCAGACCATATTACGGAATATACTATAAAATTGACCAGTTATTACCATGGGATGGCCAACCCATCCCACACGCCATTTCTTTATTTTTTTATGACTTCATTATAGTATTTAGCTACTTTTTTTTACCAGTGACTGAAATCTTGTCTTCTTCTTCAAGTTTTTCAGTATTCTCCTGCATCGCTTTATATTTTCATACGTGCTTTCAATATCAAAGGACTTCTCTTACATATATTGTGTTCAGGAGTATTTCTTTTAATCAACATTTTCACTTATGTTTTTTTGTATTTAGAAAACTCTATGGTGTCATCTATTGTTTCAAACTACGGGTTAATTTTGCACCGCATGATATTTATACAAACTTAACAAGTTATTCTACTACAACATCTACACCTACTTTCTACCTAAATTGTACACCCTGCGATCATATATTACACATTATCAGTATGTTTGTATAACGTACAACACCAACAACCTAATTGACGAAAAGCAACAGCCAAACACATTGCAGCCCCGCCGCAACGCGCGGGTTCCTGCTAGTACCATTTAACTGGTCCTAAACCTTAAAATACAATCTATCATATACATGACATAACCTTTCTTAAGACGACATGTATTAGAAAACCTACAATTTTTCACATTGTAATAATTATATAGAAATCAAAATCAGTACCTTAGCTATCCATTGTGTTGATAACTTAACGTTTAATAGCCAGAACCAGCCACAAAGCATGATTCGCTGGAAGATTTCACATGATTGCCTACATATTATAAAGAGCATATAAAATCATTAACTGGTGTTAAAACTTAAAAATACAATGTACTACCCTCCGTCCCATTAGAAGTGTCCATATTTCCTTTTTTATTTGTCCCATTTCATGTGTCCACTTTAAAAAATTATTAGCCAACTTCCAAATTTACCCTTAAAAACATAACTAAAATAAACAAAGAACATGATGGACCCACATAATGACAAGGGTATTATTGTCATTTAGCAAGCAAAAAAAGCAATCATTTAATGTGCCTAAAACCTTTGTGTTTTTCAAACTAAGACACTTCTAATGGGACGGAGGGGAGTATTATTTACATGACATGACCGTGAAACAAAGCTCAAGTTTTGTCAAGGCATGGCTAACCAGCAAAGACAACATCACATATGAGGTGCAAACAACAACAACTAAATCGAAAAAACAAAGAAGACCATATAGTTAGTTACCTTAAGCGAAATCTGAGTTCAAATCGCGAATACCGGCGTATGAGGGAAATTCAGGTTCCGACAGCTTCCTTTAATCACAACATCAAAACACCCACAATTAATAAAAAATTAAATTAAATTAAAGTTTATTAATTCAAATAAAAGTCAACAGGGAACAACATACCTAAGCGACTTGATTAAAGATCCACAAGAAACAACACTATTGTCAATTAATGATTACCAAACCAAACCTTCTCTATTAGATCCCAATTTTAGAACTCTCGGAAATTGAAAGATAAAGAACAAAGTTGCAAATAGCATTAAACCGTTTACAATCAATCAATAAAACAAATAGCATAAAAACATCAAATGCTTAGATTGCTAGATCCGAACAAATAATAATAGAGATGCATCTCTCTGAGGACATGGTCGAGGATAGAGCTTCGTGGAGGCACAAGATTAAGGTTAAGGATTAGTAGGAGGGTTTAGTTCTATCGTAGCGTAGTCCACTAGTACAAACTAAGATTTTTTTGGGCTATAAAATAACTTTTCTAGGCGGGTATATCCCTTAACCGCCTAGAATCATTAGAATTGATTTTATAATTATTTAAATTAGCCTAGAATAGTTCAACTAGCCGAGAATACTTCAAAAATGTATTTATTTTAGGCGGTATCAAGTAATAGCCCAGAAAAATAGTTAACAAAATGTATATTTTTAGGCGATTCAAGTAACAGCCCAGAAAAATAGTTAACAAAGCCCAGAAAAATTGCTTTTATATCTAACAAACTCTAATGATAACGGATATTTTTTAATTCACATCTAGATGTTTTTAATTCACAACGTTGTAACCTAATGTGCCTTTCATATGTTATTTTTTTCGATGACTTATATTACACACCCAGAGTCACAAAAGTCACAAGAAGTAGCTTTGAAGATCTTCATCCTCTCAATCTAGCTAGTCTACTCATCCCTGTAACTCAATAATCTGTTTCATACAATCGAATTTATTCTATTCTAACTCTTCATTCAAGTTCTTTTGTAGCAGGTATATAACATTTATTTTTTATCAATCTATCAACATTTAACAATTGTTTGGTTTTTTTATTAATAATTATATTTTTGTTACTTGTAGATAAAAATTGAATTATTCTAGACTTTTCTATTCTTCATTCTATCAAGAGGTACGTACGAAAAAAAGTATTAACCTTTGTTGTATATGTATATTATTTTTATGTATGAGATGTGTGTATATGTTATGTATATAGATTTATATAATATGCATGTCATGTATATTTGCTTGTAATAGTATTGTATACGTGTGTGTGAATACATATGCATTGATTAGAACCTTTTAGGCATACACCCGTCTAAAATTTATCTAATAGAGATAAATTTTAGATTGTCCCCGTTTGGGACTGCTTTTTAAATATTCTATCTCATTAGGACATGTATATATTTTAACGTGTTAACTATTTAAGAAAAAATCGACAGCATTTCCCCTACTCCTTCGGGTTTGTGGGTTATCCACATACTTGGGAGTTAAGGGGAAATGCTGTCGATTTTTTTCTTAAATAGTTAACACGTTAAAATATATACATATGAGATAGAATATTTAAAAAGTGGGTTAGGATCCACCACCTTAGAGTACCTAGCTACCTATTAACAACCTCGTACGTAACTAATTGTATTTAACTTATTTGATTCTCTTGATTTCAGATGGAAGGTAGAGAATATTGGATGTACAATAGTGCACGTCCTTCTGAGATATATACGAAAGGTGTCCACACGTTTCTTAAAGCTGCCGAAGCTAATCGAAGGAATGTTGGCTCTAAATGGATTTGGTGTCCTTGTGTGAAATGTAAAACTTTTCAAAGATTTGAAAATATTGGAGATATTGAGTATCATTTGATTGTAAATGGTTTTATGCCTAGTTACACTTGTTGGTCAAAGCATGGGGAATCACGGATTGATGATGTTACGACTTCAATTAATTTAGACAATGTCGAACACGAGAATCATTTAAATGTTGAAAATTTTGACGAGGACAATCTAAATGATGAAAATTTGAATTATGACAATTTAAATCATGATAATTTAGATGACATGTTTATGGATTTAGAAAATGACATCGACGAGATGATAGAGTAAAACTACAACATCTATTTGAAGATGCAGAAAAACCATTATATAACGGTTGTGATATTTCAAAACTTGAAGCTGTTTTGAAGTTGTTTAGCGTGAAAGCAAAAAACAGATGGAGTGATACAAGTTTCACAGATCTATTAGTTGTTTTGCATGAGTTGCTTCCGAATGGTAACGAGTTACCTCTCACATTTTACCAAGCAAAAAAAATGATGAACCCGATGGGACTTGAAGTTGAAAGAATACATGCATGTCCTAATGATTGCATTTTGTATAGAAATGAGTATAAAAATATTCATGAATGTAGTTGTGGTGAATCAAGATACAAGAGACAAAGTAAAACCGGTGAATACAATGACGATGTGAAGAAAAACGGACCACCGGCTAAGGTATTTTGGTATTTTCCCATTATACCGAGACTGAAACGGTTATTTTCAAACGAGAAAGAAGCAAAATTGTTACGATGGCATTCAGATGAGCGTATAAAGGATGGAAAATTGAGACATGTGGCAGATTCACCACAATGGAGAAATATTAATAGCAAATATCCAAACTTTGGTAATGAGGTTAGGAACATAAGGTTTGGGCTTAGTTCCGATGGAATGAATCCTTTTGGAAATGCTAGTACTTGTCATAGTACGTGGCCGGTTCTTCTTTGCATCTATAATCTTCCACCGTGGCTATGCATGAAACGAAAATACATCATGATGTCATTGTTGATTCCAGGTGCTAAACAACCTGGTAATAAAATCGATGTTTACTTGTCCCCTTTGATAGATGACCTACAAACTCTATGGCATTCGGAGTAAATGTGTATGATGCTTTTAAGAAAGAATATTTTGAACTGCATGCGATGATTTTTTTGCACCATAAGTGATTTCCCAGCGTATGCTAATTTGCTGGATTACAAAAGGTAAGAAAGCATGTCCCGTTTGTCAGGATGAGACAAGTTCGATGTGGTTAAATCATTGCAGAAAAACAATATATATGGGACATCGAAGATTTCTTCCGACGGGTCATACTTATCGATATAACACAAAAGATTTTAATGGAAGTATCGAGACCGGAAGAAAACCAAAAAACTTTGATGCATTTTCGCGAGTTAATAATCTAAGCACCGTTTTGGGAAAAAGAGCCCGTGATACGAATGGCAATTGGAAAAGAAAGTCAATCTTTGGGACTTACCATACTGGAGGCATCTACAGGTTAGACATTGCCTAGATGTTATGCATATAGAAAAAAATGTATGTGATAGCCTGCTAGGATTATTGTTAGACATTCCTGGAAAAACCAAAGATGGTATCAATGTGCGTAAAGACTTGGAAGAAATGGGAATACGTAAAGAGCTTGCCCCTGTTGAAAAAGGTAATCGTATTTTTCTACCACCCGCATGTTATACAATGTCTAAGGCAGAGAAAACAAAGTTTTGTAAGTGTTTACACGATATTAAAGTTCCATCTTGTTATTCTGCAAACATTAAAAGGTTGGTGTCGATGAAAGACAACAAACTGGTTGGTATGAAGTCTCATGATTGTCATGTTTTAATGACACATATGATTCCTATTGCAATCCGTGGATTGCTACCAGAGAGCACACGACACACAATCACAAAACTCTGTTTGTTTTTTAACAGAATTCACTCAAAAGTTATTGATCCCGAGGAGTTGGACGCATGGCAAAAAGAAATTATCCTCACACTTTGTGAACTAGAGATGTACTTCCCGCCGTCCTTTTTTGATGTGATGGTTCACTTGGTGATTCATATAGTTGGAGAAATCAATGCTTGTGGCCCTGTATTTTTGCGTTACATGTACCCTTTTGAAAGGTATATGGGTTTCTTAAAAGCTTATGTAAGAAATCTTAATCGACCTGAGGGTAGTATTGTTACGGGATATCTTGCCGAGGAGGTGATTGAATTTTGTACAGGTTATCTGGAAGGCGTCAAAAGTATTGGTCAACCACAATCTCGTCACTCCGGTAAACTTGAAGGGGTAGGAGGTGTCGGTAAGAAAATATTAAAGCCAGGTAAGGACAGAGTAGACCTTGCACATTTCTATGTCCTAAAACACATGACGTGTCTTGCTCCATATGTCCATGAACATTTGACTTTAATACAAGCAACCCACCCGAATAAAAGTAAAATGTGGCATGAAACCACCCATAATAAACAGTTTTCTTCATGGATGAAAGTAAAGGTTACTGATGGTCAATCAATTGTTGATACAACTGTGGAACAATTAGGTCGAGGTCCGGAATATAGTGTAAAATCTTATCAAGGGTATGACATAAACGGGTATACATTCTACACAAAGGATCAAGATGAGAAAAGTACGATGCAGAATAGTGGGGTTACAGTAATAGCATCACCAAACCGGTTTGACAGGATGAATCATAATATAAGGTTAGAAATCGCCAAAGAGTCTTATTATGGTGTCATCCAAGAAATTTGGGAGCTGAATTACAGAACTTTCACTGTCCCTGTCTTCAAATGTAGGTGGGTGAATAACACTACAGGTGTTCAAGTTGACAAATATGGCTTTACACTTGTTGACCTTAGAACAAATGGCTATGCATCTGAACCATTTATTCTTGCCTCTCATTGCACCCAAGTGTTCTTTGTAAACGACCCGAGCAAACCAAGATACCACATCGTATTGCAAGGTAAACGACGTATACTTGGTGTTGATAATGTCGTCAACGAGGAAGAATACGACCATTTTGATGACCTGCCACCATTTTCTGTTGGTATTCAACCGTCAGTTGTTGTGGAGCCAACTAATAATGCCACATACTCACGATCTGACCACACCGATGGGATATATGTTGATCTACCACGTCAAACTTTATGATAAAGGTTTGATATCTATATATCTATATATTATTTCTATATAACTTTTTAAATTGTAGTCGATAACTCAATGTTTTAAATAATTGTAGGATTTGAATCAAGACGTGGAAGAGGTTGTCGCCTACGCCAAAGTGGAGTACCTTCGGAAGGTTGGCCATAACTTTCACCACGTTTCGGCGTGGCAAATGTTACGCTCAGGCCAACGTTAGGTTTTTTTTAGTGTAATCGTTTTTTATTTTAGTGTAATTTTCTTTTTTTTAGTGTAATGTTAGTTTTTTTATTTTAGCGTAAGTTTTCTTTTATTTTGAGTTTAATGTTTTTTTTAAATGTGATAAATATTTATTTTAGCTTAGTAAAATTTTATGTAACCCGCCAAAATTACAATTGAAGCCCGCCTAATCAATTGGTCAAAGCTTAATACCCGCCCAAAACTAAACCACACCAGCCCAAAATAACTTAATCAGCCCAGAATACACCCAATTCACCTAGAAAAACCCTCTACCTGCTGATCGATTATAATTAACCTGCTCATCGCTGATAATCCTTTCCCCTTAGAAACTAACCGTCCACCTCCACTTGCGTGAACCCACCGTCGGCGTCAACCGTCCACCTGCGTGAACCCACTGTCGGCACACATATACATTCAGGGGTAAGAACCCTAATGATTTTTTTTCTTAAATTCTCTATTTTAGTGCAATTTGTTTTCTTTAAATTCATTATTGTGTTAGGAATTTAGGTTGTGGACTATGATGGCATGTAAACTGATATGTTTGTACCGGTAAAACGATTAATAAAACTGACCGTAAGTCATTTATTGATCTACAACAGGTTTACAGAACTCAAGCCAGAAAATAAAACTGACATATTTTAGTGCAATTCATTTTTTTTTTTGTGGTTGTGTATGGATAAATATTAATAAATTGTAATGGATCGATTTGAGAACTTAAAGAAGGTTACCTGTTGAATTTATGATGTTTCATTGTTGTTATGTAGATAGGTGCAAGCTTAGGTCTTGAGTTGTTTATGATTACTGAAATGAATATGTGTTGGAGTTTGCTATATATATATATATATATATGATTCGGTGTGTGGTCCCTTATGTCGGATTTTGATATATTTTTGAGTTGTTTATGAGTGTCTCATGATGTGGTCCCTTATATATGTCATTTGATTTTGATATTATATATGTGTCTGTGAACAATTAGGTGTTTAGTTTGATAGTCTGGCTAGTTCGTAAGCATGTGTATTTGTTTTTTAAAATCTGTTTTTTTTTTTTGTTTAGTGTGTAAAATGGAAGATAAATGTGAGGAGAAACGTGGGAAAGGTAAACGTGGGGCTGCGACTTGCTCCAAGAAAGATATTGATTATAACATTGATTTTAACGAGCAAGGGCAACCGATTGGAAAAAAACGTGAACGATTATACTACATGGTTAGGAGTAAAGTTGAAGACCGAATTTCCATATCATATCCCGCGAAGAAAATTTGATGCAAAAAAATGGGAAGAGTTATGGGCAGATATAAAGGTATTTAACTTTATTTTGTTTGTAACTTAATTGAAGCATGAATTATAATTTGTTTTATAAATTAAGCAACAACAGTCACATGTAAAAGTCGTATACAAAAGGTGATGCACTTGTGGTGCATTAAGTAACCACCTGGGTTGATTTAGAGAACCATGGCAATAAGCAAACAGGCCAATGTATACATATATGAAGTATATGTACTGCAAAATAATAAACTTATGAGTAGTCAAACTTTCTTTTGAATGTTGTGTATACAACAAATTAAAATGCATACTTCAAAGTTGGTTCACAGTTGCTCAAAATGCTTACAAATCCATGCCTCTATCCTAATTGTACATCCCATTTTTTTATATGTAGAAAAAAAGGTTAAAACCTCTAATAAACAATATAAGGTTATTCATTAAATATTAATTAACTATGATCTGCTGGAAAAGTTGTATATCTCATAAAATTGATATAATTGAAGCATGAATTATAATTTGTTAACTTTTTTGTTTTATAAAAATGCAAGAAACATTGGAATATTACCAACGATTTGGCCAAAGATGTGACAATTGCTAATGCAAAAAAGCGCCATACAGACTGGCGAAGTATCCTCACCGTGGATTATGTAAGGAAGAATCGAACTCCTTTTAATACGCATACAAATCTCGATGATACACATTGGGAAGAGTTTGTTGCCCAAAGGAGTAGCAAGGAATTTATGGTATATGTGAATTAATTTTTAATATTTCGATTAGTGTATATACTATTGTTACATGTTTATAACTTTTAGTTAATACCAATATGTTTATTTCTGTGAAGGAAAAAAGTGAAAAGGCACGAGCTAGTGCGAAGAAGAACAAATACCCGACTCGTTTAGGACGCCACGGGTTTGCGGTTTGGGGCCCTGCTAACGTTGAATCCATATGGTCTCAACTTGTACCAGTGTATAAATTTCTTGAAACTATTCAAGACAAGCGCTCTAAGTTGTTTATCACGAGTAGAGCAAAAAAAAAATAAAAAAACAAAAAAATATGAACTTGCAAAAGACGCGCAAGCAGAATCTTTAAGACTAGTAAGTAAATGTGTGTGTGTATATATTTAACTATATATGTTATAGTAAAATGTTTTAATAGTTATTATATTAAATAGGCAGAATTGGAAATCAAAATGAAGGCGGATGGCAGTTATTGGTCTGGGAAGGAGGATCCACTATGTAGGTTACTTGGACCTGAGCGGGGAGGCCGATCACGTACGATCTCTAATATTATAGGTATTATTATATACTACTACTACTACTACTACTGTTATTATTATTATCATTGATATTATACATGTGATTAAATATTTCGTAATGACAGGGCGTACAAAGGTTAGGGGAGGATTGTTTCAAGGCAGTAGAAAACGAGGTCGAAATAACGTGTCTACCATTCAAAGGTCAGGGGAGGCTTGTGGTTATAGAGGGGTGGACACAAGCCCTAGTGTTCGCAGCGTGAGTGATGTGTCTGGTGGATCCCATATAAGTTATCAATCTATTGAGGTAATTATATTTATGTGATGGTTTACGTATTATATTTGCATCTCCAAATATACATACGCGCTGTTAATGCATTTCAGTCATCGGTTTGAATTGAATTGAATCAGAAATCCAATCGGATGTAGCCTTTTCAATCTTAGGTTCAATCACTTGAGAAACAGAGATTAGCGTGATAGAGATCTGTTTCACAACAAAAGCATGATTATTTTAACATTATGTTGTACAACTATTGATGTTCAAATGCTATATTCTGCTTTATATTGATGTTGTACAAAAGCATGATTCTTTTATAAATTTAAAATGTTTTTCAGCTTCAAGATGTAACATGAATAACATATCTAAAATGTATTTGTACCACTTGTGTTATAAAATGTTATATCATTTTGCAGGAGGTTACTATATGTGTATTGCTATTTCCGTACCCTCCAAGATAGAAACGCCAGTCGGTTCAGGGCTAGTGTATCCTACTATGGGCGGAGGTTAAATGAGAAACAAATGGCGGAGGGCTATGTGAAAGTGAAAGTAGATAGCATCGATCCAAGATACGAGTACAATCCTCTACCTCCCGTTTCATGGACGACGATCTTTCAAATTTAGGTGATGCTTGTGGTGAATTTTTCAATGGCCACGTTTTGCGATAAAGGTAGTTTAAATATATTTTACGAAATTCATATGACTTTATTTATTCTTATTATAAGACTTCTTATAAATATGTTTGTTAAATTGTAGCTTCCGGTCAAAGAGACGACTTCCCAGAATCAACACTTGACACAAGTAGAGGACATCTCATGTTATAAACCACAGGTTAGTGATCGGGTTTCTTGTGTCCGGGTAATATATAATTTATATTAATTTCATTTTATAATATAACAATTTTGTTTGTCTTTTTGTAGTTTGAAGTATCTGATGATGAACCAGACCCAACAGAACATTATGATACTGATCTGACTACTATGGGAAATTTTGAAGATGAGGTAATCCACAACTAAAAGTCTCATTGTCTTTATATGTGTGTGTGTGTAAGAACCAATATACAAGTAATCATTTTTTTAATTAACGTAGCTTGTTTCGAGTGGAGATTTTTCCAATCAACATGATCACGTGTCAGAAGAACTGGATGCAATGGTAATCAACAACACTCAAATGTGCTATACATATTTAAGTACTAATGCTCTAAAAATCATTTGTTAAATTATGTAGTTTGTTGATGAAGAAGTTCTTGTTGAACAACCTCCCACTCCAAAGTTGTCAAAGGTCGAACAAGACATACAAAATGCCTGTTGAAGATTGAGAATGAGAGGCCTAAAACTATCAGATCCTTGGCTGCACGATTAGTAGAACACTATGATGGCCAATGAGCGTTAAAGTTATTTTATTGACGGGATGTACCCCAACACCGAGTTCGATGTCCAAGGTGAATACATTGAATATGAGGGGATGCTACAATTTTTGGCGAACGGGTGTCTTGATGCTAGCTTGTTACATTGGTGTCAATTGTAAGTTATTATTATTATTTTCTATCTTTTACAATAATAATTATAAAAATACAACTATTTTTTTAACCATGTAATATTTTTTCTTGATATTAGGTACTTGTATGACCTAGCAATTGGCAAAAAACTTAAACACGAACCTCAAGTCGGCTACTTCAATACCCAAAAAATAACCGGGGAAGAGTGCATGAAGAATTTTGCAAGTGTTAGAGAACACATGAAAAATGTCTACAAACTTCATAAGGACAAAACTTATTTTCTTGCACCATTTTTCTACAAGTAATAATATATTATTGTTTTGTAGAGTATTCCAGTTAATTGTCTTTATTTTATTACTAACCTTCCTTATAACTTTCTTTTTTTAGCCTCCATTGGGTTTTGTTTATCGTTTCGCCTAAGGAACGAAAGCTTGGATTTTGGATTCGACTTCAGTTAGAGGCAAGAAGAATAAAGATTATTATCCTCTTTTCAAGTGCAATCGAATCTTCTTTTGGAGGTCCATTCACTTGGACCATGGTTCGGGTATTGTTAATTAATTCTCTTGTGTTTTATATAATTAGGTGATTATTTTGTTAATAGGTTTTTCTTTTAATTCAATGCAGTGTAGGCAACAAGATGGGTCTTGGGAGTGTGGGTACATGGTCATCTGGTTTATGTTCGAGTTTGTTTTTAAAAAACGAGAAAAATTTCCCAAACAATGTAAGTATTCCATTTTTAATTTACATGATTTGACTTAAGCATGTTGTTGGGGTTTATCGGGTTTAAGTATGGTTGTATTACTGGGTTTGTTTGTTTATTATTGGTGTTTTGGGTGTTACGACGTGATTCACAACTTTTTTATATTTTGGGTTACTTGGGTTTGGACGGGTTTGGTTAATCAATATATCGACTTTGTTACACTAAATATCTTGACTTAATTAATATATCTCACTTTTTGTTATTTGTTTGTTAGATTTGGAACAACATATCAACCGTCACAGAAGAGGAAATCGACAAGTTGGTCCAAAACATCATGACGCGGTTTTTTGTTTCAGTATTTAATTAGTGATTTTAGTTTTCTTTAGTATTGTATTTGAGCAAGTTTGGTAAACAGGTTTAGGATTTATTTGGGTTTGATTTTGTATGACTGGATTTATGGTGTAATTGATGTAGTTTTTTTAAACTTAGTTTGTTTATGGCTGGATATATGGCTTGGTTTGATTGTTTATGTAGGATGGATATCAGGATGTATGGGTTTTAAATTGCAGCCATTTGGCCATCAAGATGTATTGGTTTACATATTGCAGGTGCCAAATGTGAGCTAGTGCTTTTTGGGGCGCTGGGATTTAGCTTTCTAGGCAGTGTTGTTTTTTCTGGGCGGACCAATAACGCCCAGAATAATAATATAATTCAGCATTTGGAAACAGTTTTCTGGGCGTTACAAGTTTTATTTTGGGCGGGTGTTTCACCGCCTAGAATAAAATTATACATTCTGGGCTATGTTTGTCTAGGCGGCCCTAAACAGGCCTCAAATCGCCTATAAAGGCTTGTTTCCACCGCCCAAAATCAACCATTTT
>JAUTDX010006655.1:0-30416 GCA_030844895.1 Ambrosia x helenae | reverse complement strand
CTTTGTGACGATCAAGGGAGCCATCGGAGTGATACTTTATGCGAAGACCCATTTAGAGCCAACTACATTGGTGGAGGAGGGGGCGTGGTACAAGAGTCCACTTTTATTCCGTTGAAGGCGGTGAGTTCGGCTTGCATGGCATCCATCCATTGCGCATGTTTGGAAGCACTTTTAAAGCCCTTCGGAATGGTGTGAGTGAGAAGAGCGGTGTGGAGAGGTGAGGTCATGACGGTGGCAAGGTAGGATGTGTGTTTAGGATTTGGTTTTAAACGTTCCGACTTTGGAGCGTGTAACCATGGGATGCGAGGATGTGGGTGGGGGGTAGAGTTGTAGAGGCAGCGGATGAGGAGGTGGATGTAGCGGAAGGTGTGGGAGGGGGTGGTGGTTCGGATGGTGTAGGAGGAGAGGAGTTTTCGGTTGATGAGGAGGGTGGTTCGTGTTCGTGGGGGTGGAGATGAGGTGGTTGAGGTGGGGTCAGAAGAGACGTTGTCTGTTGGGGTGTGATCGTCCAGAGGTGGGGTATGGATGGAGGGTTGGGTTTGTGTAGGTTTGCACAAGGACAAGAGGGAGTGGATAGAGATTTTTTGGTGAGAAGGAGTGGATGGTGGGGCCTGGGGTGAGTTGGGAGTAAAGGGAATGGGTTCATCAAAGCTGGAGAGAAATAGATGTGAAATGTGGTTGTGGATGAGGTACCTCCATAAGGGAAAAAGGGTCTCATCAAATCGAGCATGCCTAGAAATGTACATACGTGAAGACACGGGATCAAAGCATTTATAACCTTTGTATTGTGGGCAATAACCCAAGAAAATACAAGGAATGCTTCATGGTGATAATTTGTGTGGAGCATAATCACGTAGATACGGGTAGACGGCAACACCCAAAAACACGAAGGTTTGTGTAGGATGGGGTGATGGAGAATAATTGTTCAAAAGGAGATTTGTCATGTAGAACTTTGGTAGCAAGTGATTGATGATGTAAATGGCCGTGCTAAATGCGTCATCCCAATGAGTGATAGGAACACTAGCATGAAAAAAGCATGGCTAGACCGGTTTCAACAATGTGCCGGTGCTTCTTTCCGCGCGACCGTTTTGAGGTGCGGTGTAACGGACAAAGAGAAGCGATGAAAGGTACCATTTTGGTCAAAGATGTTGCGAACAATTTTATTGACAAATTCCGTACCGCCATCGCTTTGAAAAACTTTAACTTTGCGAGATAGTTGCGTTTGAACAAGGCGCAAAAAACTTTCAAGGACCGTGTAAAATTCGGTTTTAGTTTTTAAGCGGATATAACCATGAGAAACGAGAGTAGTCATCTATTAATACAACATAATATTTGTAACCATTTTTGCTAATTATTGGTGCGGGTCCCCATAAATCACAATGAATGAGATCTAGAGGATTAGAGGCACGTTTGTCATTGTTAATCAAATGGTAATTTTTTAGCTTTAGCAAGTTGACATGGTGAACAAATATTAGGTTTTGGCAAGAGCGAAGTAAAAGATAAATGACCAAGACGTTTCATAATAGATATAGTATCACAAGCAACATGACCCAAACGATTGCGCCACAATTCAAATGAGGCTTTATTAGGTGAAACAGACGCAACAAAAGCAAAAGATTTATCCCGAAGCAAATAAAGACCGTTTTCACATCGACCTTGAGCAAGAGGTTGTCTTGTTTTCCGGTCCTGGATCACAAAAAAGGAATTAGAGAAGAGAACATCGACGGGAAATCATTTGTAAGTTTGCTAATGGAAAGAAGATTGCGAGTTAAGGACGGGACGACTAAGACATCGTTTAATTGAACATTTTTATGTAAAGTGACGCGTCCTTTATGAGTGATGGGCAAAGAATTGCCATTTCCAAAGGTGACCGAGGAGATCCCTTTGTAAGGAAAAAAGGAATTTAAATTACCGGTGTCATCAGTCATGTGGAGATCGGCACCGGAATCGGTCGTCCAATCCGGAGCATTATCATTGGAGACACGACATTGAGCATGGAAGGCACGAGCAAGGTCTTCATTTCCAGAAGCCGAGGCCACGAAAGATG
Source organism: Ambrosia x helenae (assembly GCA_030844895.1). NCBI lineage: Eukaryota > Viridiplantae > Streptophyta > Magnoliopsida > Asterales > Asteraceae > Ambrosia > Ambrosia x helenae. Next base: position 28,369 of record JAUTDX010006655.1, on the reverse strand, counting down.
AGAGTTTTGGACATTTGTTGGCGTAGTGTCCATTGGTGCGACACAATTGGCAATGAGGAGGTCTTCGAGTGCCTTTGGAGGCGGCCGAAGAAGAAGAGCCTCGAGTAGAGGAACCGGAACTAGATGAGGTCCGATTGTTGTTGGGGCGTTTGTGATGAGCAACAAAGGCAATAGTAGGTGTGGAAGGAGGATGAAGGGAAGCAAGGAATTGCTCTTGGCTTTCCGCTTTTGTTAACAAATCACGGAAAGGCAAGGAGGGATGAGAGGTGCGAATAGCGGTGGACCAACTTTCAAAGGTAGATCCTAGACCGCATAAGAACCAATGGGTCTTGTCCGTATCATTTACGGATGACCGATGGCTGAAAGTTGATCGCAAATCGACTTGAACTTTCGCCCGTATTCGGCAATGGTGGAGGACCCTTTGGTAAGTTGGTGAAGGGTGTCACGAAGCAAATGCATTCTCTCTAAGGAGGTGTTGCTATATGCGGCTTCAAGGGCTGCCCAGATTTGGTGAGAGGTTGAGAGACCGAGTATTTCGGCTACCGCCTCTTCGGTAAGAGAGGAGTTTAGGATGAGAATGGCTTGTTGGTCATTGAGAAACCAAGCCGAGTAAGCAGGATTTGGTTGTTCATTGGACTCGACAAGGATGGTTTTTGGTGGAGGAGGAATAGAACCATCAACATAGCCGATGAGTTCTTGGTTTGCAAGTAAGGGAAGCATTTGATTGTGCCAATAAAGGTAGTTAGAGGAGGTGAGTTTAAGGACTATCATGTGCATGATGGTGGCCATAGGAAGTTTAGTTCCAGTTGGAGTGGTGGAGGATGAGTTTGGAGTGATAGTCATGGTGTTAAAGAGTAAGAGCGTGAGAGATGGGATCGAAGAAAAAAAGGACAGAAAGGAAAAAGAAGAGCAGCGAACAGAAGAAGAAAAGGGACCAGGATGGTTAGGCTGATACCATATCAACCAAGGGATTCTCTCTTGTATTGCAAATGAAGATTACAAACAAATAAATAGAGTACAATGACTAATTACAAGGCAAGAATAAAGGCAAAAATAATGTAAAGACAATCTGTACAATTAATGCATATTATTAGAGTTGAATAGGAGGATATTATGGAGAAGACTTTTGACTATGATTGATTTCCTTGATTTATTCTAATAAGAACTGTTGTGATGTTTGTACTTTGGTTCCCGATTATAGATACATATTTGAAAAACGATACATTGCATGTACACACAAAAGATAAACTTAATTTCAGTCACTACAAGATGAACAAAAAAACATGTTAGTAAAAACAACCATGTTAGATATAAGTTTATCATATTGCAAACAAGAAAGCATTTTCATACTATTCGATTTCTATCAAACCATACCCCATACAGGCTACGTACCAAAGGTATTATTCACTTTATCATATTGTAGTCCGCTCAGCATTTCTTTGGATTATTGAACAATGTTTAGAGGATGGATATCTAAAATATGAGTATATTGGGTATTTTGGATTTTTGTCTTGAACATATAGGTAAACATTGTTTTACATGGATGGGAACAAAACCTTTGGTACACATATCGGATCCTACTATGATACGAGAAATATTGGCTAATCATAACAAATTTCAAAAGCCAAGAGGAGGTAATCCTTTAACAAAGTTGCTAGCTAGAGGATTACTCGATGCAGAAGGTGATCAATGGGTTAAACACAGAAAAATTATCAATCCTGCATTTCACATGGAGAAGCTCAAGGTTTTTTTACTCTTGCTTTTATTCTTATTGTTACAAGATGTACCCTTAATTCATCATAATTCTTCTTGCAGAATATGGTACCCGCGTTTTATGCAAGTTGCAATGAGATGATTGAAAAATGGGAAGAACTTGTATACACGGAGAACTCATGTGAAGTTGATGTGTGGCCACATCTTCAAACTTTTTCAAGTGCTGTAATTTCACGTACAGCGTTTGGCAGTAATTTTAAGGAAGGAGAAAATATATTTGAACTTCAAAGAGAACAAGCAGAGCTAATTATAAACGCTACAAATTCAATTTACATTCCAGGATCAAGGTACGTAAGTTCCCAGACTATTGACACTTTTTTTGGTTAATTTGTACTGATAAATGTGTTAATAGATTTTTACCAACAAAAAACAATAAGCGGATGAAAGAGATTGAGCAGCAAGTGAAGGGTTCAATAAAGGGCATGATCAATAACCGAGTTGTTGCGATGAAAGCTAATGAGGCTAGCAATGATGATCTTTTGGGCATACTTTTAGATTCTAATTACAAAGAAATTAAACTACATGGAAATAGCAATTTGGGATTAAGCATTGATGAAGTAATCGAAGAATGCAAACTTTTCTACTTTGCAGGACAAGACACCGCTGGAAGTATGCTTGTTTGGATAATGATTTTATTAGGTCACCACTCAGAATGGCAGGCACGCGCTAGAGAAGAAGTTTTACATGTGTTTGGAGATAAGAATCCAGATATTGATGGCTTGAATCATCTAAAAGTTGTAAGTGATTTCTAGTACTATAAATTTTCTAAATCCTTTTTCTTATGTTGTAGTTATTGTCTAATTATTTTGTATTGCAATATCTCATTTAACAGATGAACATTATCTTCAATGAGGTTCTTAGACTGTATTCACCAGTAGTGTTGCTTAGACGACTAATACCTGAAGAAACCAAATTAGGTAACTTAATCTTACCAGCAGGAACCCTTGTCCAAATAAACACGTTGCTTTTGCACCACGACAAGGATATGTGGGGTGAAGATGTGAACGACTTTAATCCTAGAAGGTTTCTGAAGGTGTTTCAAAGTTTACTAAGGGACGAGCTGCATACCTCCCATTTGGTGGTGGCCCACGTATATGCATCGGACAGAACTTTGCTATGTTGGAAGCCAAAATGGCTCTTAGTATGATTTTACAACGCTTTTCTTTTGAGTTGTCTCCATCATACTCGCATGCTCCGCACGCTGTAGCTACTATGCAACCTCAGTTTGGCGCTCATTTGATTCTACATAAACTTTAGGCAACTTATCGTGTGTTGTTAAATAAAGATACGTGTTCTGAAACCCGCACTAGCAGGAAACCCACACGATGCAGCGACTCCAATTTGAAATATGTATATTAGGTAAAATTAGATATATCTACACTCTTGCATATCATCTCACTGTTGGGTAATTTTAAGTAGTCAAGACTCAAAAATGACTCATTTACACCCCTATTGTTGGGTTAGGTTAATGGTTTGTGTGAAAATCAGGTAAATTCATGTAAAGGAAAAAAATGGGCGCATCCAATGTGGTAAATAAAATTGTGTCATTCAGCAAACTTAAACAGACATATAACAAATGTAAATATAAATTCTTGAGGCGTGCTCTACCATATGGGTCATTAAGAATGACATGACATGTTAACTTACGTTGCACACCACCCCTTGTATTAAGGGAAAATGGGATTAAACCATTTTTTTAAAGTGAGGTGGAGTGAAACAGGGAAAAATGGGTGATGTACTATCTGTGTGGAGTTGAAAAGGGTGAAAGTATACCCAAGTCCTAAGTGTGGTGTCAATGTGAACAAACTTATAGACATACGAAGCCAAATAAAAGTTGGTCAATTTACATTTAAAGCAAATTACATTAGAAGCCAAATGAAAGTTGATTTTCTTCGTTAAGACATGTCAAATATTAATTATTCATATTATATTTACCAAATTTTGTATCTGGGAGTAAATCTACTATTGCAAGTAGTATAATTTTGTAAAGCATGCTAAATGGTGGGTACAAGTCACGAAAGTGTCCTATTTCTATTCTTCAACATAACCACCACCCACTTCTCTCTCTATCATTTCTACCTCTTTCTCAGACCATGTGTAGAGGTTCAAGCCCTTTAGGGACGTTTTCTGTCATGTGAACACCATGTCAGCATGAGTGTTTTTTGTCAAAAAATGATGTAGTGGTTCAAGCCCCTTCAGTTATTACTCAATGATTTAATAATTTGTTTATTCCATTAGTTTTAAAATAAATATAAAACGTGATACTATTTAATAACATATAGAAAGAATAAAAAATAAATTATTGAAAATGAATAAGTAAACGCTGAAACTTATTTGACGTGTGTTTATATGATTTGTAATTTCATAGCAACATGATAATTGACCATGTGTTTACTTTTTAAGTAGTCCTCTAAAACTAAAAAAGAAAAAAAATTAATAATAGTTTTTATTATCTTTTTCTTTGGACCATAGACAACATTTTAAGCCACATTTTAAGTAGCCGGTGATTGAAAATACACTATTTAGGCCATAGACTAAATTTTTAAAAAGCCTCGAAAAAGAAAAGCAGGGCATTTCTTTGCCTTTATTCATCTTCATCCTGCAACTAACTACTTAAAGCCTGAACCACCGTCACACCTCACGAGAGAAAAATATTACGGTCACACCTTTTTTTTATTTCCTGTTTTTCTTTAGTATATTTATCTACCGTTGTCAAACGGTCACAGTCTCACAGATCTCGGAAGGAGCAAAACAAGGAGCGTTATAGATTACACGCCATAAACAATTTTTTTCTCAAAAACGCTTGGGGGCGGTGTACCTGGTTTTCAGGCGTTTTGGGTTGATTTAATGCCCCACTACGGAGGGTCTCATTAAAAAGTTATGAGAAACTCACCGCGGCTAGGGTCCTGATCGATTTTGTTATACTTCATGTGTTCCCGTTCTATCTCTCTCATCCATTCTGACGATTATTTCCCCTATCATTAGCCATCGTTGTCGGGTTCGATAATGGAACCCTAGGTGGCGGTGGTGTGATGTTGGCGGTCGTAATTAAGTGGTGGTTGATGTGTTGGTTGTCAAATATGTTTGACACTTTGGGGGTTCTTGTCAATCTAAAACTCCTGTATTGGTAATAACTAGTGTGAATGCCCGCACGTTGTTGCGGGAACTAATAGTTTTTTGTTTTCCTTAAGAATGCATTTCTAAAAAAAATAATGACTAATCCATTTCTAATTATTAGACCAAATGGTTTTTTTGTAAAGATTAATCTGGACAGAATTTAAAATGTCAATAAACATGAAATTTTTTTCTATCATTTGACTTAAGGTAAATACTCAAAGATATTGTATAAAAATTCGTATTATTTGACTATCACCATAAGCAATGATGTTAAAGTAGATACACAGGATTATCCGGAGCTCAAATTAGATTGTGATATCTAATAACACTACAAACTAAGCATTCAAAAATCTAAACAATAATACCTTACTCGGAAGCTCCTTGCCATTCTCTTGTAGTAATCCTTTATAAACAACAAATTTTCCCCCTAGATTCAGTTAGAGTTATCTTATCTAATAGGTGCAGCAAAAAATTGATCTAAAAGCAACAAAATTAAGACTCATCATGTCCTAACCAATTAGCTTTTCTTCTAAAATAGTTCTTTTTTTTTACTCACATAGTAATTTAGTAATATCTTGAATGTTCAAATATCTTTTAACAAATCAGCCATGCTTATTCACATAAGTACCACCCCCCCCCCCCCCTCTCTCTCTCTCTCTTTAGCATAGATTATGTCTTTTAAAATGGAGTAAATTACTATTTGAGTCTCTGTGTTTTTTTGGTTTTAACTACTTGAATCCAAATCCAAAATGTTTAACCATCTGAGCACCTGATTTTTCTAATTGTAACTATCTGAGTCCAATTTACTAACTCCATCCAATAAATTCGTTAACTATAAGGGCATTTTAGTCATTTATACCTAAAGTACAAGCCTCTAATGCACAAGTTACTTTCAAGATAATCTAATTCATTATATTATTATAATTAATATTATTATTATTATTATTATTATATATAATATGTATTTTTACACATAAAATATTAATATTAATACAATCACAAACATACATACACACCTGCACATACACCATCCTCACACACATCTCCCTCCCTCCCCTTCAGTCTCTCTCTCTCTCTGACCAACCCCATAGCACCACCACCCAACCGCAACACCACCGCAACACCCAATCGTTTTCCTATCTCTTCAGATCTGACGATTCACATCCCTCCATCCTACATACCTTTGGTCACCATCTCTGGCGGTAGAACCAAACACACTATGTCACTCTCTCAGATCTAAAACGCTCATTGAATCGATCTCTCTCGCAAATATATGATGATATTCAGAAATTCCGGTCACCATTCATCTTGGAACATAACCAATGTGTTAATGTTGAAGGCGAAAGCGACGACCATGGTAGGGTGTGGTGAAAGCGATGGCGGGGGTATGTTTTGTCTGGCCGACGATGATGAACACGGTGGGGGTTGTGACTATAAAACTCTCAAATGAAGTGGTAGTGTTTAATGGAGAGAGACAGGGAGAGTGTGTGTAGTGAGTGTGTTTATATGGTTGTGTCATTACTAGTGGTGATGATGTGTTAGTAGGATCATAGAGATAGAGATGGTTGATTATTTATTGTATTCTTTTTTTTTAAATTTTGTTGGTGAATGATAGGGGTATTTTTGTCTTTTTACAAAAACTAACGGACTTTGCTGGATGAAGTTAGTAAATTGGACTCAAATAGTTATAATTAGAAAAATCAGGTTCTCTGATGGTTAAACATTTTGGATTTAGATTCAAGTAGTTAAAACCACCGAAACACAGGGACTCAAATAGTAATTTACTCTTTAAAATGTATACAGAATTTTCAAATGCCTTTTAATAATATCCATGATTTTATATACGATATAGACACTTCATGTAACTTACTATATAAAAAAAACTACCCAAATCGACCCATATAAGTAAGAGTAACATTACTCAAATCAACCCTTTAAAAACACTCTTTAGGGACTTTTACCCTATTTGATTTGTGTGAAAAGTTGGCACAGGTGAACAAACACCATAAAATCTTATTTGGTTGTTGTTAAGAAACATATGCAAAAAGAAGTATTTTTATATATTTACTTACAAATGTAGCAGTTGTGCTCGTTTGTTACATCATAATCCATAACCCCTTCCAAATCAGTCACTGATCAACTATTTTCCATAGTGAAAATTCTGTATTTGATGGTCAATGAATGAACCTCTTGCAACTCATCAGTAGAGAAACCAAACTTGATCAAGAAAGATAGTAATGTGTAGGTCATGTAGGTAGTCCCCTTAATAGCAATCTTTGTTTCAAACATAAAATGTGGTGAACACAAACTACCAAATCATAAACAAACAGAATCAAGAAAAATACAAAGCCACTGAAATTATTACAAGAATACTTACAAGTAGAATGCTTGTGCTTGAGGAAAAAAGTTTCCGATAATCCTTCCACTTGTTTCATCAAATCATCGACAACAACTACCTTCAATCTGTACACATCATTTTTGTATGTTATGAATTATGAGAAAATGAAGCTCATGGACAAAACCAATGCCTTCTGAAGCAAAAATGACTTACAACTTGACAAATTAAAGGCCTAAAAGTTGGTACGAAAATAAGCCTGATGAATCGCTAAACATTTTTTATTACCATTATCTCCCCTGCCCTAAGCAGTTTGAATCTAACCAGCAGTTCCTGTTGATGCCTTTTTTTGTTTGTTATTAGCCATTTTTCTTGATGATGCATTGTTAACAGTAGAACCAACATTTTCTAAAAGCACTCGTATAGAATAGGCTGAAAAAACGGCAATAGATAACGTCATCATAACTCAAAAGTAATGGATGACGAGGAAGCACCTCAAAGCTTCCTGTTGTCAAACCTACAACAGCCATGAAGCATCTAAAACCCGTCTAAGTTCCACGACGTTGTTTCAAATGTCAAGGTTTAGGACACGCTACATCGGAGTGGCCGAACAGTCGAGTGATCACTCTTGCCGAATTCGAAGCATTTTCAACCCACAGTATGATGAAGGGCCAATTGAGGAAGACCTTTGCAAACTAAATGATGAGGTTCAGTTAGGACCAGATGAAGTAGGTTAACTGGAATCTACACGAACCCAATCGAATGTACGGCTTAATCGGCAAACACCACAATCATGTTAGGAATGATTTTTATTCTGGCTAATATACCAAAACTAAAAAGAAATAATACTTTAATCAAATGATTAGAACCCTTTCGAACTGTCTTTTAAATTACTCATTTAATTGTTTGACCCATTATCCAACTTAATTGAATTCTCCACCACATATCCTCTACCGATCATTATACATTTATATAAATTCAACAATTCAGCAAATCTGTGAATAATGTTAACTGTCAAAAATAGTGTCTCTGGTTGGAGGTCAAAATTGTGGTGCACCTGTTGAATTGTCAATATTAGTAATAAATTTAGATGGATAACCTTAGATGACCATGATCTAATATGATCTAATAACTGGTTAAAATTTAGACGTTTATACTTACAAATTTTAAAATCCAACTGACTAAAAAGTTACCTCAATGAGACAGTCAATTAGTATACTACTCTCATCTTCTCAATGACGTCAAATTGTTGTTGTGTAATTCAGCGAGACGATGCTAATTCTTTAAATAATCACTTAGATGACCATGATCTAACATTTGTGATGATATTAAAACTTTAAATAATCACTTATATCAAGTATAAACTAATACAAGTATAAGATATGAGTCTGGTATACTTACAAATCCATTTTCGAGGGCTATGAAATAAAGATTCTCATATGTGTCTTCTTCGTTACCGTCTTGAAACTGAATCACCATTATGCAAACTTTAATGTCCATAAGATTTATAACATTAACAGGGTTGTGTTTCATCATAAAAGGATCCAAAAAGATTAGCTAAAAATGGAGAGCGTTAAGCATGTTGGAAAGAGTGTAACAGGTCAATTTGGCCCGTTTACCTACCTCTAATCTGAAGTATTTGACTTTCCTGTTGAGGTCAACTTTTTCCGAAACCTGACTGATTCAACAACCTCCAAGCTTCGTGCTGCAGCCTTATACATAGAACAGAACAAAACAAGTAAACCATATATGCAAAGTGATTTTCTAATATTTAAAAACTTAAAAAGCTTTAAATGAACTACTTAATACTGCAGATGCAACTCGACCTAGTTGTGCAAATTGCAAGCCCATGCCTGGTTGATTGCCAAAGCGCGCAGCTGAAGGGTTTCTGTTGGCTGAAATTGCTAGCCAAATTGGTTTGGAACGCCATAAACTCAGTTTGGTCATCTTGAATCCCTGCAAACATGATGTGTCACAAATAGTGACCAAATTTTTTTCCTATAGATAAATCATTTGCGGTTAATTGTATTAGAAGTTATAACTCAGTAAAGTAATATAATATACTGGCATACTACATATACAAATATATTGGCTGCCGAACAATTCATACAAATGCATAAGAAAATAAATGAAATCCATGATGATATGCACTACCATAACAATTGTAATTTCAATTTTCATATAATGTACTACATTAACAAATTTCTTATATTTTCAAACTACAAACAAAAAACCACGGCATACTTATCAAGAATCCAAAAATTAAATCATGAAAACAAACAAACTAAAAGACTTTTAATTGATTTAACAATATTCAATCCAAGAAACATTCTATAATGCTAACTATACAACAAATGGCAACAAATAAACACAAACTGAGTTAAATAAGAACAAAACTTAAAAACCCTAATGACAAAAGTTACAGAGTAAGCAAAAACAATGAAATACATATCTAAAACATAAGGTTATGTGTAGTGGTGGGGGGTTATGGGGGGTTATGGTATTAAAATATTAAAAAGTAATAGAAGGAGGTTATGAGGGGGTTATGGAAAAAAAGGGTGTAGTGGGAAGAGGGGTTATGAGGGGGTTATAAATGATTGGGTAATAATTGTTTTTTATTGTTTTATTATTATTATTAATCTATAACTTCATCATCTTCACATCCTCCACCTAACCCATCTTCATCATCCTCCCTCCCTCCCACTCGCCACCACCTTCCAACCATCACAGCCACCACCTTCAACCACCACCACCTTCTTCTTCTTCAACAACAAATAATAATAATAATAATAATAATAATAATATCAAGTTGCAGCTCACAACGCCCGTTGAATACATAGCGGGTTGAACCATAACGCCCCCATAGCGCCCGGGGGGCGGTGTTCCCGGCGCTATGGGTGGCTAAAACGCCGGCCAAAACGCCCCACTACACACAACCTAAAAGACACAAAACCCACAACCAATATGGATCTATAGAACAATCTTTAATAAAAAATATAACCTTGACATAAAAGCTTCTGGGTAATCGTAAGGTAAGCATCAACATAACTGAAGTCTTCAAGTTGTTTGAGCAAAAAGGGGAATTCAATTAGGTTACGAATTGAAAGAATTGAATTCGTAATGAAAGTTGTTTGAGGTACCCGTTGTGTGTGTGATGGGTATGTCGATTCAGATTATCAACAATTGAATGGGGGTACCAGGAAGCTGAACCTAACATTAATTTGGCAGGGGTTAGGAAGAGGGTGGGGGCATTAAGGGAACAATTTTATACTTTTAACTAAAATGTGAATACAAATTTACTAATATACTCTTCTAAGTGTCTTAATGTTCCACAAAGTTTCAATTATACCCTCATTATGTAAGCATAAATCACTTGTGCATGTTGCTTCTTAAGTTGTACGGAATTGAAAATTACTATCCTAGCCATCACTCTTCTTTAATAAGATAATATAGATATAGATTTTGTTGTCATGTCTCGTGGTCTCTGGTGGTGGTGGCTGCTGGCGGGTCTGAGTGCTATATACGCAGTATTTAGGGGTAAATTGGAATAGAGGATAGATCAGTACTCCCATCCATTCTCCGATAACCTCTGGTAAACTTTTTTTATTGTTTTACTTTTGTTTAGTGTTGTTCTTTTGGTTTTTGGGTCAGGTGTGTTGATCAATTGAGTGCATCTTAATTGGATTGTTATTGACTGTGTTTTGTTTTTTCTATGGGTTTTGTTGTTTGTGTTTGTAGTTGTGTTTTAATTTGGTCATATGTCACAGTAATTGGTGATTTGGGGTTTCGTTTGATGATTTAACAAGTAGTAAGGACTTGAAGGTGTTATCAAGTAGTTGTGTCTTTATTTGATGATATGTAAAAGTAAATGGCGATTTATGGTTCTTTTAAGGAATTGGAGGTATTAATAAGTAGTTATGCTTGGATTTAATAATATGTCAATGTAAATGGTGGTTTGTGGTTTCATTTGGTGATCTGTGTAGGTGATTGTTAATTTGATTTGTTGATCCCTTAGAGTAAATGGTGATCTATGGTTTTAATTTATGGATATTATGCTCTTATCTTGCAAATAGGCAACAAAGATAAAAATGGTAATTCACCTGCATTCAAAGAGTTCATTTTGGAGCAACTTAAAAATGCAACATCAGGTTTTGTTATTCAAAACATTGTATCTGAGAGGGTTTAGTTGGCTATGATTGTGGCCGCTATTTGGCTAGGCAACATTGGTTGCCACCGTAGCGGCTTTGAGTTGTGCTTTGTTGTTGTTGTCGACTATTTACCGGTTGGCGCTTGCTAAGTCATGCTTTATTCGCGGCCAACTATTATTTATTAAGTTTGATTGTGAGTTGTTGATATTGTTGTCGGTAACGAGGCAATGATGATAAAACGTAGCCCGAGTGAAATGGAACTATATGGATCTGATCTATATCTTGGCTTGGCAATACAGATGGCATTTGTAGTGCTTGTAGATTTTCTTTAGAGTCTTTGCAACTGTGATTGCAGCCATGGTGGATTTGTCCTAAAGACGGTTTCGTTGCTACAGATCTGAGCCATTTTTTTGGTTTTCATTACCTGGTTTTATATGTTTTGGTTTACAGCCGTGTTAAGCAAGCATAGGGAAAGTCATAGCTCTTGAAACTAAAGTCCATCATAACTGAGAGACCCATGATAATTGTTGTCATCAAATGAACACGACCAAGAAAAAGCCATGACCAATGATGCCAATAACCTCTAGCCACCACTTGACGTCTGGTCATCATCAACATTGATCGGCGACAAACTAAAATTTGTGGTGGTTATGGTATGCTCTTCTCCTTTTCTTTGGTTTGTTTTAGTTCTATACCACTATCATTTTCGTTTTTGAGGCTTGGTGCTTATTATTCTTTAGATCCGGACAATGAATGTTGGAACCCTGAACTAGAGGGTTTCGAAGTACATCATCGGTAGTAATGTTTAATGTTTTTTGCTTAATCATCTAAATTCATTTGCTTAAGACAAAATTACAAAAATCAACCTTTATGTTTGGTCGAAATGCAGGTTCCAACCTTTATGTTCCATTTGCACCCAAATCAACCTTTATCACGTGCAAATCACGTGAGGGTATTTTTGTCTTTTTAATTCATCTTCTTCTTAAACCCCTAAATAACGCCCCTCTTTCAAACCATTCAGGTTACAAACCCTCTTTCAAACCTTGACTCATTTCAACCTGATCAGCACAATGGACGACGATGGAGAGAAATTTGATATACAAACTAGTGATGATGACTATGATATCAACGAAGTTTGGGGTATTTATCAAACACCGATTTTCGTAGATGATAAATTTGTGTTTTTTTTTCTAACATAAAACTGATGTACAATGCAGAATTGTATCCAACCCTATTTTCGATCAATCTATATCATGGAGGTTATTTCACTGATTTTCCAGGCAGAAGGTATGAAAATGGGCAGCTAAGCATGGTTGATTTGTTGGACTACGACAGGTTTTGTCTGTATGAATTGGGACTGGTTAGGTGAAAGTTAGGGTACAATGATGATGTTCCTCATTATTTCCATTTTTGATTACCTGGTACTGATTTAGATAATGGTCTCCACCCTCTGATTCTAATGATCATGTAAGACAACTTGTGGAAATTGTGAGGGATCATACTAGACTAATTGAAGTTTATATGGAACATGGGAACTCAAACATCTTTCAGTACTCACAAACTCAATCAAGTATTGTCATTGAAGAAATTAGTGACTTAGAAGCACAGTTGATTGAGAATCAAAGAAAGAACCCAAAGGGACTTGCTTTTTGTTGGACTAAAGAATCAGGTGGTGATGTTAATCAACCTGATGGTGATTCAGAATATGTGGTTAAATTGAGTAACAGTTCTCAAGTACAAGATAGTTTTACCTGTCTTAAATGAGATTCATGTTGGAGATATTAATCATATGGTTGAAGATTTTAACCCTTTCATAGATGCTGATAATGGGAAGACACAGAAAGATGATGTTGTTGATGCAAAGTTCAATAGTCAATATACTGTTGATGACTTTAATGATGATGAATTCATTGATGAAGGCTGCAGTGATGATGAACATAAAGAGAGTGAACATAGTGAGGGTGATGATAGTGATAGTGACTTTATTGTAGATGAAGGCAATGTTATGGGGGAGGATGAGGTAGACATGGGGGACTTTAGATTTCATGTTGATGTAGGGGTAGATGAACCTGAGCATGAAATACACAATAATGGAATAGATGTGCTTGATAATGACAACTTTGATAATGCTAGTGATGATGAAAATCCTAGCAACATTAGGAAGAAAAAACTAAGGAAGCTTAGACAGGCTTATGCTGATGATGGACAATTCTATGTAGGTCAAACATTTGGCAGCAAGGTAGAGGTGAAGAAGCTGATTAAAAGACACACAGTTGAATCAAGGAGGCAATTAAAAATAGTTAAGGATGAGGGTGACAGGGTCAGGGTTGTGTGTATTGGAGATTTAGGAACAGCTGAGGTAAGTCAAAAATGCAAACAAGGTGGGAAAAACTGTTGTTTATGAAAAACAGTCTGAAAAGATTACAAAAAGAAAAGAAAGAAAAGGTAAAGGTCCTGATAAAACACAAGTTGAAGGACATGGTGGTAAACTTAAAGGTAAGAAAGTTTTAGGGACTGAACCTGCAAAACATAAAGGGGTAGCGGCAAAAAGAAGAATCCTGATGACACAACTTGCCCTTAGGCTTTGTTGGTATCTATAGACCCTGTTACAGAAAGTTGGATGGTAAAAACATTTATTGAGCAACATAAATGTCTACAAAGCAGAGTTCTCAAAGCATGTACTTCCACATTTTTAGCTCAAGATCTAGTTGAACATATTGAAGAAAATCTAAATATTCCAGTCAAGGCAGTACAAGAACAGTTTCAGAGAAAGTATGAGGTAAGTATTTCTAGAATGAAAGCTTATAGGGCAAGAGCTAAATCACAAAGTGTGATGCATGGGATTATAGTGCTCAGTATGGTTTGCTTAGGGATTACCTTGAAGAACTTCTTAGAACAAACCGATGTTCTACTGTTAAGCTAGATGTTGAACCTGTTGTAGATCCAAACTCTACAACAAGGCAGTTTAGGAGAGTCTATGTTTGCTTGGGATCTTTAAAGGAGGGGTTTAAAGCAGTTAGTAGGGATCTACTAGGACTAGATGGTGCATTCTTGAAAGGACCTTTTCCAGTTCAACTGCTTACTGCTGTGGGAATTGACAATAACAATGGCCTATACCATTTGGCATATGCTATTGTTGAAGCTGAAAACATACACTCTTGGACATGGTTCCTAGAGAACATAGGTGATGATTTACAGCTTGGAAGTAATTCAAGGTTCACTTTTATGAGTGACAGACAAAAGGTTAGAAATGGATTTTGAATGTTGTTTTCATTACTTTATAAATGAAATGTTTTAATGTTTGTATTATGTTTCAGGGAATTCTTGAAGCTATTTCAAGGCTTTTTCCAAGTGTTGAACACAGGTTTTGTGTTAGGCACATATATGAAAACATGAAACTAACTTTCAGAGCTAAGGCCTACAAAGAAATTAAGTGGAAACTTGCAAGATGCACAACAGTTGTGTATTTTGAAAAGACAATGGAGGAGTTGAAAAAGATGAATTCTGCTACACATCTCTGGTTATCAAAGATAGACCCTAAGGACTGGTCAAGGTCTCATTTCTCATGTAAACACATTATTATAGTTTAATATGTTTTAGTATTGAACTTTTGACTAAATTTGTCATATTGAATTGCAAGGAAGAGCTCTTTCTGATGTATTGTTAAATAACATGTGTGAGGTCTTGAATGGCAAGCTGGTAGAAGGTAAAGATAAACCAATCATCACAGTCTTGGAGTACATTAGGGAATATTTAATGAGAATAATTGTCAATGTGTTGCAAGTTATTGATAAAAGTGATGGACCTTTGACACCATATTTCACAGCTGTCTTTGATGAAATTAAGAAGAATGTTGCACAGTGTAGAGTCAGCTGGAATGGAGGGGATCATTTTGGGGTTGCTGGACCAGGTAAGTGGAAGTGAGTTGTAGATATGGCCAACAAAACTTGTACTTGCAGAAGGTGGGAAGTCACAGGAATGCCCTGCTCACATGTAGTGGCCATAATTTGGAATATGCAAAGTTTTGGTAAAAGGGTAGGGATACCAGAATCTTGGGTGCATCCAGTTTATCATTTAGAGACTTGGAAGCAAGCCTACCAGTTCAAGATATTTCCAATTAGTGGCAAGTCTTTATGGATTCCATCAACCCTTATACCACCAATCTATCACAAACCAGTGGGCAGACCAAAAAAGAAAAGAACTAGGGGTGAGTTTGAGGATGATGATGATGTGCACAGGAGTGGAAACTTGTCTAAAACGAATGTTCAAGGTAGATGCAGCAAGTGTAAGGGCAGGGGGCATAACAGCAGAACTTGTACTGGACCAAGAAATGAAACTATCAATAAGAAGACCAAAGTACAACAGAAGAAAGATAAGAAGGATAAGAAGGCAGTGGGTAAGAATGACAAGAATTTGCAGAAGAAAGATAAAAAGGCTGTTGCAAATGGTGAAGGAATAAGCAAGTCTCTTCAGCCCAAAAAAACAAATGCAAAAGGAAAGAAGGTGTAAGGATGTTGTTGTTAGTTATGGTTGTTTTTTGTTTGAAACTGAAGTTAAATGGGTCAACTTTCATTTTGGTTTTTTATGTATTTGACAATGGGTAAGACTATGTTATGTATTTACTATGTTATGGGTTGTCTTTTGACTTTTTAACAGTCATTTATTTGATTATGAATGACTTTGATTGTGAATGACTTGGGTATGTTTATGTTTATGAATGACAGTTTGACTTTTTAACAGTCTTTTGTTTGATTATGCATGAGTATTGGGTATATGTATGTTATGAATTTGCTTTGTTTTGTTTATGTTATTGTTTATCATTTTCACCCATTTGGGAATGGTCTTTAACAGTCCAAGACATTGCATTTGGCAATGGTCTTTAACAGTCAATCCATTTTGACCCATTTGCAAATCCGTTGACTTAGGATTGTCTTTATGTTTACCATTTGGACCCATTTGCATTACAAATCCATGTTTTACCCATTTGCATTACAATCCATTTTGACCATTTGGCAATGGTCTTTTAACAGTCAAAGACATACAACTACATTTTAATGTAAACAGTCGCACAGTCATAATGCATCCATTACATTTCATTACCATTACAGTCAAACAACATGCACATTGTACATTACATACTAAAGATACTAAATTCATAACAACATTGTGCATTACAATTAGACCAACTTGATAACAACAAAAAGAACAAAAAACACCCAACTTATAATCAACTTTCTCATCCTCTTCTTTGACCTATCTTCACTGGCTTTCAACCTGTCCAATAAAACTTGATCTAAAGCTTCAAGCTTGGTAACATCATCTTCTAGTTCATTTTTTGCTTTCTACAACTCTGCACAATCAGATCTTTTACACAAATTTGGGTCAACCCATACAAGGAAACCTGAACATTGAGAGCCCTTCCTTGGACATGAAAAACACCTTCGACCTGGTTTTTTACTGGTCCATGATGTTTTGATAGTTGCCTGACTCCCACATCTGCAATAGGGTTAAATCGACATTGTTACAATTGAGCGTTAGAAGAAATTAGGGTTTTGTAATCGTTGAGGTATGGTTTGAAAGAGGGTTTTTTATTCAGTGTTTTAAGAAGAAGACAGGTTAAAAAGACAAAAATACCCTCACGTGATCTGCACGTGAGGGAAGTTAACGAAGATAATTAACTGGGTTAGTCAAAAAGGTTGTAACCTGTAGCAAAATCACAAGGTAAAGGTCATGGAACATAAAGGTTGGACCTGCAATTTTAGCCAAACACAAAACTTGATTTTTGTAATTTTGTCTTTGCTAAATTAGCCATGACATTTCTTTATAAACCATAGGAGTTGCATCCTCCTCCTGTCTACACAGGTAAGTAAAGTGACCATTATTCATTGATAAAGATCACATACACATATCCATATATCCCTGTAGATATAGTCCATATGTTAACACATTATTCACAGAGTTAAAAAAAAGTATTTAACCTTTTTATATACCTGATCTTCATTATTAGTATCACTTTGAATAGAGTTATTACAAATTGCTAATTTGGCAAATACCATCATTTTGTTGATCATTTGTGCATGTTTCCATTCTATACTTTTCATTTGTGATGTTATATACAACTTGAATAATAGTATCAAATTATACTTTTCTTTTGATTCCTACATTCATGTTTCATTTAATTATTCGAGCACGTATGTGGTTGCTAAATAAACAAACACATTGTGAGAATGCAAACCCTTGCCTCTTTCATTGATAATCATCCTATAAATATACATCATTGACTCCTTAACTTTAGTAGGAGATAACTACAATAAATACAAAAATCAATCTATAAAATACATTATCTATTACACCCCCGCAGTCGAAGCGGGAGGAGACCGGATGCTGAGACTGGATCTGAAGTCTTCAAAGAGAATACGCGGCAACCCCTTGGTGAATATGTCTGCGATTTGGTACCTGGAAGGAACATGAAGAATCCGAACATGACCCCGTTTTACCTGTTCCCAGACAAAGTGAATGTCCGATTCGATGTGTTTGGTACGTTGGTGCTGAACGGGGTTACCAGAAAGATAGATAGCACTCACATTATCGCAGTATACCATGGTGGCACGAGAGATAGCGACAGATAATTCCAACAAGAGGTTGCACAACCAGCAAATTCCGGCTACCACATTAGCCACCCCCTGGTATTCAGCTTCGGCACTAGATCGGGAGACAGTTGGCTGACGTTTAGGCGACCACGAAATCAAATTATCACCAAAATAAATACAATACCCGCTAGTGGACCATCTGGTATCGGGACACCCAGCCCAATCGGCGTCCGTATAAGCAGTGAGAGTGGATGCTGCTGACTGGCCGAGTAATAACCCAAATGATATCGTGCCTTGGATGTAGCGAATGATCCATTTTAAAGCATTCCAATGATCGGTGTGAGGGGCGTGCATATGCATGCAAACCTGTTGATTCGCAAAGGTGATGTCAGGACGAGTAAAAGTGAGGTACTGCAAGGAACCTGCCAGACTGCGGTATAAGGTAGGATCATGGAATAAGTCACCAGAGGAGGAGCCGAGTTTAGCATTGGTGTCAACTGGGGTGGCAACAGGATTACAAGATTGCATACCGGCTCAGGCAATAATTTCTGCGGCGTAGGACTATTGAGACAGAAACATATTATTTTGTTGACGAGTAACGGCGATGCCCAGAAAATAACTGAGAGGACCGAGGTCTTTCATGGCAAATTCACTTGCAAGGTTTGCCAAGAGACGTCGGCGAAGTGTGTCAGAAGAAGTGACAAGTAAAATATCATCCACATAAAGAAGCAGGTACGCTGTATCACCGTCCCGGTTAAGAGTGAACAGCGAAGTATCACACCGACTATTTAAGAACCCCAAATGAAGGACATAATCTGTAAAGCGTTGGTACCAAGCGTGAGGGGCTTGTTTGAGCCCGTATAAATATTTGCGAAGTAAACAGACATGATCAGGAAACCATCTGTCTCGGAACCCCATAGGCTGATGCATATACACTATCTCATTTAAAGTCCCATGCAAAAATGCGTTGGTCACATCCAACTGGTGAACCGCCCAACCTTTAGATAAAGCAAGTGAGAGGACTGTGCTTATAGTGGCCGGTTTGACAACCGAGCTGAAAGTCTCACCGCGGTCAATGCCCACCTGTTGTGAACGCCCGTCACATACCAGTCTCGCTTTGTACCTTTCCAATGTCCCGTCTGACCTGTACTTATGTTTAAACAACCACATAGAACGAATAATATTCATAGATTTGGTCACGAGGAACTAACTCCCATGTACCATTTCTAATTAGTGCGTTGTACTCGGTGGTCCTGGTCGAGTACCATTTCGGAGTGGCCAGGTCATCGGGGGGAGTTTTAGGAATGGGAAGGACAGAGGGTGTGGTGGAGGTGTTAAGGTTGAATGGTTGTTTTGGCTTGAAAATACCGCTCATGGAGCGGGTGTGAACGGTGCGAGTAGGGTGTGTGACGGTGGCGTGGGTTGGAGGACTGGTGGGTTCGGAGGTGCATGGCTGCTGGTGCGTGGGGTGGGTTGGTGGTGGGTGAGATGCGGGTGAAGTGTGTGGGCCTAGAGTGGATGTAAGTGGGCCGGTAGAAGTGGTAACAAGGTGAGCCGGTGTGGACTGATCAACTTGGGGGTGAGTGGTGTGTAGTGAAACGTGTGGTACTGTTTGGGCCGCTGCTGGGCTAGTGGGCGATGTGGGCCTTGGTTGTTGAATATGGGGATGTAAATGATGAGGGTACTGTTCATTTAAAAAGGTATAGGAGGGAGGTGGTCCGATGGTTTGAGCAAACGGGAAGGTAGTCTCGTCAAAGGCGACGTGACGGGAGATAAATATTTGTTTTGAGGTTAGGTCGAGGCACCGGTACCTCGGTGAGTGGGATGGTAACGGAGAAAAACACATGGGTTTGATCGGTTGTCAAGTTTGTGGATGGTAGGAGAGGGGGTGATGGGGTAGCATAGGCATCCGAAGACGCGGAGATGATCATATGTGGGTGTGGACATATTCCGTGGGGGTTTTGTTGTTGGTGATTTTAGTAGGTAAGATGTTTAAGAGGTGTAGGGACATGATACGCGGAGATGATCATATGGCGGTTTCTAGGGCAAAGTGCCAGAGGTGTGTGGGTAGTGAGGCATGGGCCATCAAGGTGCGAAGCATGTTATTTATTGTTCTAATTTTGCGCTCGGCCTTGCCATTTTGGGAAGAGGTGTAGGGACATGATAAGCGGTATAGGATACCGTTGGTGGTGAAAACGTTTTGGAATGAGGTGTTATCGTACTCGCGTCCGTTATCACATTGAAGGTTTTAATGGTTTTGTTAAATTGCGTTTTGATGGTTTTGGCGAATTGGGTGAAGGCTTGGAAAACTTGGGATTTTTGTGTAAGAGGGTAGGTCCATAAAAAAATTGTATAGTCATCAAGAAATAACACATAAAATTTATGGCCTGAGGAACTAATAATAGGAGATGTCCACACGTCACTATGTATAATAACAAACGGTTGCAAAGTAACATTAGAGGAATCAAAAAATGGCAAAGGAGTACTTTTACCAAAAATACAAGACTAGCATACATTATTAGAATTAAAATCAAAGTTCAAAACATTGGAAGTTTTTAATTTATTCAAAGGAGCACGTCCTGGGTGGCCAAGACGGTGATGCCAGACTTGTGAAGAAATAGTTGCAAAGGCGGAGGGTTGGTGTGTGGAGGATCCGAACACCAAGGGGTAGAGATCACCGTTGTTGTTGCATCGCAGGAGGGGTGCCTTGGTCTTGTAATCCTTCACAAGAAAGCCAAAAGGGTCAAATTCAACTCAAACAGAATTGTCCGTACAGACAGAAATTAAATTTTTAACAAGGCGGGGCGAGTATAAAACATTCTTAAAGATAAAGGGGGGGAATGGTTTGGGTAGGTATTTAGTACCTTGGCCAAGTATCGGAAAGGTATCACCATTTCCTACAATAATATTACGAGAAACGCAGGAATTAGAAAAGGAATGAAAGTCACCTGACTCGTAAGACATGGTTGAGGATGCTCCCGTATCCATGTACTATGTGGGGTCCGGTTGCTACAGGCTCATGGTGTAGAGGGCTTGCTCTATATCCGTGGGGCAGTAGGCGGTATGGGCCTGTTGTGCTTTTGGGCCATGTAACCCGGGCCGAGATGATGGATTATAATTGGGTCTTTATGTGGTGGGATAGGGACAAGGGGGAGAGCCCAAGGCTGAAAGTGGGCCTGGTTGAATGTGTTCGGTGGAACAGCCCAATTGTGGGAGTTCCAAGCAGTAGCCCAAGGAGGAGAATTCCAAGCAGTAGCCTAATTAGGATGTTGAGGCCAATTGAATGACGGGTAGCGGCCACGTCCAGAATTGGACCGACCACCCCGATTCGGCGAGTTAGGCGGCCCCGGTTACCACTACAACAAAAATGGGTTTTTAGTACGCACAAAAGTGTCCTAAAATGTTATTTTATAGGATCTTTTATTTAATAGGACCAACGGTAAAAGCGTTTCATGTAAGGGGGTCGTTGTAAGTCACGAAACTGAAAAAGCGTCCTAATATCTCAAATAAGATAATGAAACCAATTTTATGGTCGCATAATATGTCCCAAAAAAATCTCCTAATAATACATATTAGGACACTTTTATAATGTTTTAACATGTGTTTACCTACTTTTAATCTTTTAATACACATACAAGAGTCCTTAAAAATTAATTTATAGGACCCTTATGATGTAACATTATAGGTGCTTTAGCATTAAGAAACGGGTCCTAATATCCTAAATAAGGTTATGAAACCAATTTTATGGTCGCATAATATGTCAATGAATAAACAATATAGCGTCCTAAGAAAAGCATATTCGGTCACTTTTACAATGCTCTAACAAATTTAACATGACAAAATTTCAAATTCCTAACAACTCATATGAGGATACAACATTTTTTTAAACATACAGACACAATTTTATGATATACTGTATATAACATTAACTAATGAAAAAATAAAACTTTATTATATTTCAAATAAGCATATTCATAACAAAAACACTAAACATAAATAAGTTATAGAATTATCCAACATAAAGTCTTGTAACATTTAACAAAGAAATTAAAAGCAATAAAAGAAACAAGCAGCATAAAATCCTGAATCATCATGCGTCTTCAATCCTCACGGACTACCTACAAATAAACAATCCATGTATAAGCATTAAGTTCCAGATTATTAAAATTATTTGTATCGCAGATTAATAAATACATACCAAGATGAAAGGACAAGACCATGCAATGGAGGCACCAATACAATCTTGAATTGTGGAACATAACCCATATGGTCTCACCAAGTTTTCATCTATTTTTATTGGTACTTGGAAGTTTACCTCACACCATTCTGGTCCAATCTATGTACCACCAACTAGCCACTCATTTGGGTCTAAGCTCTTCACCCATCCTCTTGCTACAGTCTCAGTAAAGTTTAGAATGCTTTTAAGGAAATCTTCATCTTCGAACTAGATTTCTTTACAATTTCACCACTTGTCCCACTAAACAAGTTCAATTCCAGCCTTCCACATTGAACTGAATCAAACATATCTACACCTTTCAGTCGCAGTACTTCTAGAATTCTTTACAATTTCGCCATTTGTCCCACTAAAGTTAACTTGTTAACCAAACTCTCGGCACCTATACACTCTGCTTTTGTCTATGAACAAAATCTATGAGCAATAAAAGGTGTATGCAACCATTAGAGGATGATTGAAGTAAATTAAGAAATTAAAAAGGCTACGGGTCAACCCAATATAAAACTTAACATGATACGACTTACCCGAATTTCAGTGTGATGTTGCTTCTTTTTGACGTCTAATAAACGCAATTTTCAGTTGTTTTTCTTTTCACTAAATGTTAGTGCCGCTCAGCTTAAAGTTCTTCAGCCTACAAAAAAAATGGGTCAAACTAATTGGATTCAGCCATTATATGCATGGCAAAACCCAAACCAACTTAGCTGATACATGTTTCATTATTTTACAAAGTATCATAATTTTATGGGAATGAAAACTAACCTTCTTATAGCATATTGTTATGAAGTAACGAATTATAGGCAGCATATGTAGCTGATAAAACCAATCAAGAATTCATAAAGGATGAAATTACTAATCCGGGCACATGCCCACATGTATCATGATAAAAGTTGTATAATTATGTAATTAGTACTTGAATTGCATTGACATCACATATAATCATCTAAAGTTTCTCATTTCTCAGTTAAGGTTTTTTAGACAATCAAGAAAACACACAGATTAAAGAACTAATAAAAAAGACGATATTATAATTTGCATAAGTTCTAAATCTGCAGCTCTCCTGTATTAATAGGATCCTTGTATTATTACTATAGTCTTGACAAGTAATTGAACTACGATGCTAGCAGCACAACTCCGCACCAAATATCACGGTTACATGTTAAAATATATATTTTTGAGTGAACCAGTTAAGCAAAAAATATGTCAATGCATAAATATAGTCTCAATTAAGCAATTAATTAGTTAGCCAAATTAATGTCTCAATAGGTGAGGTCAAAGAAAATAACAACCACTAAGGTTGATTAAACAATTTGAAACAACACATGTTCAGCAAGCAACATGTTAAAGTATGAAATAAGCAATAGATAATTAATCAAATAAAAAAAACTCAAAAATGAACATAATGTGTAATATAAATAGCTTGTCTTAAGTGGTACATATGAATCATTTTAAACATAGATATGCACAATCACTAAATAGTTAACTCAAATGGAATGCTTAATTTTCTAATTACTAAGTTGTCATAAAATTAGTAATCTAGAAGTAGCACAAAAAAAGTTTCACAGTGAGTTGATTTGTCCGTAATGTCATAGGTATAAAAGTTAGCTTTATAACTATAACATTTAAAAAAGTTAGCTTAATCACTTATAATATATTTAATATCATAAACCTATGGAACGAGATTTGTATAAACTAAGAAACATACAATTACAATATATGAGTACAAGAAACCACTTAGTTGAAATAAAGTGAATAGATGATATTATATTCAAAACTGACAAAAGGAAATGGTGATAATGCTGAAAAAGACGTTAACCGTAACCCATTTGCCTTGAGTCACTTCAATTGTTGTTGCTCAGGGAAAATACTTCTTTTCTAAAATCAAAATTTAAGGTTTCACTCAAACTAATGCGATAGACCAATAGTTTCTAAATTGTAGTTGTCTATATAGCATTTAATCAAACAGGTTGTGTGCAAAGACCAAACCTAACAATCATACAAACATCATCAAGAGTAAATACCATTAAACTAGATCTAAATGCAACTTTAGCTTTAAGTAATAATAAGAAAGCAAATTGTGGTGGGCAGAAAGAATGACATAACTTACAGATGATGTTCTTGAAGCATTTATGCCAGCCAGACCCACAAGTTCAACGGCCTACAAAAAATTAAGATTATTGGTGTTAAAACAAGTTAAAGAATCAAAGATTAAAGGTTTTTATAAGGGATTGAAGAAGGGTGGTGTTAGGTCGACGAACAGACCTTTGGTGGTGGTGGACCGTCTATGTGAGGATAGATACGATCAATCTGGGGAAAGAATTATTTGGAGTTAGGGGGAAACTAAAAACTTTTAAATAATTACAGTATTTGGGAAAATTTATTAAGTTGGGGGGAAACAAAATAATTTTAAATAATCAAAAAGTTTGGATTTAGGGGGGAAATTGGTTTTGAGAATTGAGAGTGATACTGAAATACGAGATTAAAAGTAGTTTAAATATTTTAGATATAAATATAAAAAGTTCTACCAAATGTTTTTTCTTTTTAATTTGTAATGACACAATTTTTTTTATTATTTTCTTTTAAAATATGAAAGTGTAAATGAATATTATTTTTCAAGATTTTTTTATTTGATGGTAATATTTTTATTTTAGGAGAATAATTTGAAATTTTCAATGGAATACGTAAAGTGTCATTAAAAACTTAAATTAGTGGTATTAAAGCAAAATGTCACTAAAAGTGTGTGGTAAGTATCTATGCGTACATAAAGTTCCATTAAAAACCAAAACTAGTGCCAAAAAACTTAAGTGCCACTAGAAGTGTGTGACACTAAATGACATTTTTTTTGTAGTGTGTCACGTTCGACCTTAGTTTGACCAACCCAATGATCAAAAACTATCAAACCCATTCGCCAACATGTTGTCGTGAAACTCAATCTGAGAATCAAACGATGAATTGAAATATTTAGGTGGTGTTTGTAATCTGTAAAAAGCTCTGCGGGAATTCTTCTGTTTGTGCCACGCAAACCACACATAGACATCAGTTTCTGTAGAGTGTTTGTTTTCTCGCAAACTTTCATGAAAAAAAACTTTATGTGAGTTCTTCGTGGTGCAAACTTGGCCCAGCTACTTTTAAGATCTTCTAATGTCTGGTGAGGGTTAAACACCACTACCCACAGTCCACCATCACCACCGTCCACCACCACCACCGACCACCATTGTTGTCCACCACCATCCACCGTCTACCATCACCATCATCCACCACCACCACCAACACTAACGTCCACCACCAACGTCCACTACCACCAACATCCACCACTACCACCGTCCACCATCACCACCGTCCCTCACTACCCATCGTCTACCACCACCATCCACCCACCACCACCGTCTACCACCACAAACCGTCTACCACCACCATCCACCATCACCCACCATCTACCATCACCATCATCTAGCACCACCGCCACCCACCGTCTACCACCACCATCGTCCACCACCACCACTATAAAGGTTAAAGTTATAAAACCCAAGTGTCACGTGTCTTGTTAAATTATGTTATAATATAACTCTAGCGAATATACGTCTTACAAAACTGATGTTTTATGACTTAAATATCAAGTGTCCTATTACGGTGTATTATTATAACACCATTATGATCAAGCGTCCTATAAAGGTTAAAGTTATAAGACCTAAGCCTGAAGTGTCCTATTAAGTTATGTTATAACAAAAACTCTAGCGCATAAGTGTCCTATAAAACTATGTTTTATGACTCAACTATCATGTGTCCTATTATGGTGTAACCACAATGATTAAGCATCCTATGAATGTTAGAGGTATAAGACCATGTTCAGGTGTCCTATTAAGTTATGTTCTAATATGACTTCGACTAGAAATGGTCCTATAACATCGAACATATATGACTTAACTACAAAGTGTCGTATTAAGTTATTATATAATAGGACCCCCGGTGATCAAGTGTCCTATTACATTACCTCATAATAGGACATCAACAACTAAGTGTCTTATAAATTAGTTTATTAGGATCTAAATTTTAAGTGTCTTATTAAGTTATATGATAATAGGACCCCAAAGAATCATCCATCCTATTAAATAGCTTTTTAGGACACCGTTTTCGTAGCGTATATTATAAAAGGACCCCAAAAGTTCATTCGTCCCTATTAAATAGTTTTTATGACCCTATTTTACAAGCGTCCCACACAAAAGGTCCTTAAAAGCCATTTTTGTTGTAGTGTACGTGCGAAGGCTGTGGGGTCAGGTGGGGTTTGGCGGTCGTATGTGGTATGGGTGGGACGGTTGTTGTCGTGGGATGTGGGCGTGGTCGGTGGTGGCGGTGAGGGCGGAGGAGGCGGTTTTTGAGGCGTGTAGGGCGCGCTCGGCTTTATCGGTTTCAGCCTGAATCAACTTAGAGCGAGCGTTATAAAAGAAGGGTAGAGGGTTCTGGTTTTGTAGGATAGTTGAAATACCTTCGTACTGCTCCGACAATCCCGCGAGCAACTGTAAGACTAACCGATCATTATCAACTGGAGCATCCACATTTGCGAGCTGGTCCGCAAGAACTTTTAGTGCTTGACAGTAGGCGGACATGGAGGAAAAAGCATTGAATCGGGTGTTGGAGAATTTCTGCATGAGATATATGGCCCGAGCACTTTTATTATCATGGAATAGGTCTTCGATAGCGACCCAGGCCTCATGGGCGTTTTGATGTGTTGTTAATAATAGTATGGAGGAGATCATTGGAGATCGTACTGTAGAGCCACTGCAAGACAATAGCATGAATACGATCCCAATCATCTTGGGATTTTGTGGAGACTTAGGTTCAGTTGGGGGAGGGCCTGGTCAATGATAGCATGTGAGAATGCAAACCCTTGTCTGTTTCATTGATAATCATCCTATAAATATACGTCATTGACTCCTTAACTTTAGTAGGAGATCAGATAACTACAATAAATACAAAAATCATCTATAAAATACATTATCTATTACACACATAGGGAAACAAATGCACAACCAAAAAAAAAATTAACTCATACAATTATCAACTGTAGGGAAACAAGCATAGGGAAAAGTTTCAAGAAAGAGAGCGTGCATGAAGGTTGCATGCATTCAAGTTTGAGCTTTTGTTAATGTGTATTTATGGCAATATTTTGAAGCTTAGCACACAACTATTGCAACTAAGATCCATAACACATTTTGTAACTTAACAAAGTAACTGATGGTATGTAAACAGAAACATCTTATTGAGAAGCCTAGGCGTAGAGACTAAGTCATGGTATTTTGATACTGTTAGATCTTTGTTCTTAACGTTTAGTGAATCTTGTAGAGTGTTAATATCTTTCGTTTAGTTTGCCAAGTGATGGTTGTGTCTACTCTCTTTGGAGGGGTCAGGTTCGATTCTAATGGTCCCCCGGTTTTTTACTACCGTGCATTTACTCCAGAGAGGCTTGCCTCTTGTGGAGGGTGCAACATCTGTCAAGTGGCACGTGGCGGGAAATTTTCCGGGTGGAAGCCTTAGTGCCCCTTATATGCAGCCTCGACTCGCTTGTGGGCCGGCAACTCTTGCGCCAGCGTGGGCCGGATTAAGATAACATAGTCTGACCATTGTAGAGTGGCTAGGGGATCCCTTTCTGGGGGGTTGTGATGAACTCTGCCACAACATAGAAAATCACCTTCCAAAAAAAAGTTATATTTAGCTACTGAATCTTATTGGTCATTTGTCCATTTAATAAAAAATCTTGTATATAAAAGATATTAACATTCAATACTTCACTTATTCCTACTAAACTACACTCTCAATCATACTCTCTCTCTCTCTAGGATTCCTGTATTTTGATAGTGTTCGATATTTGTTCTTAACGTTTTATCATATAGAAGATATGATTGTTTACGATTGCTTCTTGGAAATTGATTGTTTGTTACTCATTATGTATATGTTCTAAAAGGTTTAGGATTAATTTCCAAGAAAATTGATTGAGTTCTGATTGTTTTGAATTCAATTGTTCATCAATAGAGAGCTTCAATCAAAAACCTTGTCCCCGTCATTTAAACAAATGGGGTTCCCTGAGGTTTGGTGTAAATGGATTCATGGGGTGTTATCTTCGGCTAGATCGTCTATTCTTTTTAATGGCTCTCCCACGTTTGAATTTTCTTGTGGAAAA